>JAJIBD010008676.1:0-65091 GCA_021461705.1 Cryptotis parvus
TGTAACTGTGTATTTCACTGATTCAATAAATAATAATTTTTTTAAAAAGTGGACTTCTGCAGAGCCAGACTGTCTGGATTTGAGATCTTGTACTTCTCAGTGGCAGTTTGAGATGGGGGCGCATTCTCTGTTTTACAGTTTTCTCATCTGTAAAATGGAGGTAGGGCAGTTATGAGGATTAAGTGAGTTAATACACATAAGTGATTACTGTGGGCGCCATCCACAGAGGATGAATGTACTGTGTTGTTCTCTAAAGGGAGCCGAGGGAAAGGCAGAATATCCAGACATCCTTGTTTGGGAAGGTGCGTAACCTTGACCATGGTGTCGGAGACTCCTAAATCACAGTTCCTCCCTCCAGTGCTATGGTGAGGGGAGGTTGAATGGTGCCTTGGAAGTGCTTGGTGTGTGAATGCTCCAGGTTGTACCACTGCATCTCCGACTGGGACTGGGTGTGCTGAGGCCGTGTTCAGTTCTGCTGTAAGCTGTCTGGGAAGTACAGTCTAACACGTTTGGTCTTATTAGATTCCAGACTAATACAGCTCTGCCTGGGGCATTCAGGCACCTTTGTTGTAGGATTGGCTCTGGCTTGTTTCTCCAGCCTTGTCTCTCTCCCCCTGCTGTCTAGCATACAATCAAATGTTTGGATCAAATTTGATTATTTCTATTCCCCTACTGTCCTAGTGTGCACTGTTTTTTTCTGCCTGAAGTACAGTACCTACCCCCCATCTCAAATACCTTTTCCTTCCCTTCCCTTACTCCTTTTCTCTTCTCTCTTCCCTCCCTTCCCTTCCCTTCTTTTCCCCTCTCTCCTTCCCTCCCCTCCCTTCCTCCTCCTTTCTTCCCCCTCTCCTCCCCTCCCCGCCTCCCCTCCCTCTCTTCTTGTTTTCTTTTGTGCCACACCCAGCTGTGCTCAGGGCTAGCATCGGCTTGGTGGTGTGGGGGGACCATATGAGGTGCCAAGGAGAGAACCTGGGTTTGCCATGTGCAAGGCAGGTGCCCTACCTGCTGTCCTGTCACTTCAGCCCTATGTTCTATCTTTTTCATCCAGAGTTTTGGGGTTTTTTTGGGGGGGGTTGGTTTGGGGGCCATACCTGTCGGGAGCTGCTGGGGTCCCCAACAGTATCAGCACAGAAGTTCTACCTCCGAGGCCACCAGGGAATGGATGAAAACTCATGAGTTTGGTGTCGTTCCAAAAGGCTTTTAATAATAGAACAGGCTCTACCACTGCAATCCAATATAATAGAAAAACTCTAGCTCTAGTCAGAACTTAGACCATGCACAAGGGCTCAAATCTCCCACCAAAGAGGATCCCACCAGAGAGAGTCCCCCAGAGAGAGTCCTACCAAGGTGGATGCAATACCTCAAGTCAGTCCCCTTATATACACAAAAAGTAGTCCTAACTTCAGGGAGGTCCTGTCAGCAAAGATCAACTAAACAGCTTCTAGAGAGTAGAAGGGTGTAGTAGGGTGGTGCCACACCCTACTACTTGTATTACTTGTATCACTTGTTTTCCCATTGATCATCGATTTGCGGGCACCAATAACATCTCCATATATCCTGTCTCGCCCCCGCCGATTGATATATATCACCGACCGGCTCCAGGAGCGTACGATATCCTGTCACATGCTAGTGTAGCCCAAGGGCACCTGCTAGCTCCAGGAACATAAAGAGCCTCAAACCATTCCATCGGGTCATGGGAATGAGGTCTATAATTGTTACTGGTATTTGGCATATCAAATAGGACCTGGGTAGCTTGCCAGGCTTTGCCGTGTGGGTGGGATACTCTTGTAGTCACCTCTAATCTCGAGCATTTATTGAAGAGCCGGGCTGTGATCAGCTCTTCTGCTGGGTGGAGCTCTGATGAGAGGGGAGTCCGGAATGTGGAAAATGGCGGCCCTCATGGTGTGGGGATCCTCTGGCTTCTTGTGAGGCTCTGCTGGGGTGGCGGGCCAGAGCTAGAACCCGCCATCCCTCCTGGACGCCTCGTGATTAGCTGGGTATAGGGAGAGCCAGTAGCAGCTCTACCCTATGTACACCCTACTACAGGTCTAAACAAATGACCTGTAGTATGACTAATCCCTCATATGTCAAACACTGGAGAGAGAGGGCTGGTATAAAGTAATACATCTTAATTTCATGGGCTTCATGTAATCTGGATGGTACCCACAAGGTCCTTCTTATTTATAATCTGCACCAGGGTGATTGATTCTGAGTATCTTGTTCTCTATATACTGAAAGGGTCACAGTTGCCTGCTTGAGGGCAAACTAGTATGATCCTTCCTATAATCTTAAATGATAGTCTCAACGTAGCCAGGGGTAGTCTCCTGGTAAATTTTAACTGTTCCACCCTGGGTCCAGTGGGTATAAAGAGGAGCTGTGCCCAATCTAGATAACATAGAAGTCATAATAGATATATACTAATAATTCAGAACTTACTCATTCAGAGTCAAGGTGACTTCTGTAAGTAACTGCCACACCCTCCATCAGTGTTTACACAGAAGAGAGATCTCATTAGTATGAACCCTGGCTTAGGGACATGTAAATAGCTTAAAGTGTAATTAAATTAAATTACAAGGATCCCGAGCTAACTAGGCCTGTCATCCAACACATACACAGCAATGTTCAGGGGTTACTCCTGACCCCGTGTTGGGGCTTGAACTCAAGTCGTCCACATATTGGGCAGGTGTTGTGCCTGCTGTGCAATTTCTCCAGCCCTTGTCCTGAGTTTTCTTCATGAAACGCTTTCCCTCCTTCCCTTCATCATTGCCCTGTGATGACCGGGGGTCACACATGCCTGGTTTGGTGTCTGCATAGATTTGAGTTGCTGCTTTCTGGAGCCACACCCCTTTATTGTGCCCACGCACACCTGCGGTATTGCAGATGCATCGCAGTGGCCCTGGGATTCCACGGACCTCAAAGCAGCCTGGGCTGTGCTCAGTGCACATGGAGCGCTGGCTGGTGAGTGTGCAGCTCTGTGCCAGCACCGCGGCCACTGAGCCTGCCCCCAGAGCTGAGCAGCTCGCTCTCATCTTCCTTCACGCGGGAATATTGTATCTTCCTCCTTGAATCCCTGAGGAGTGTTTTAATGTATCTCCAAAAGCCTGGTGTTCTGTATTTCATATAATCAAAGAGGTCCCGGGTTATAAGGTGCCATCGTTTTACATGCTACAAAGAAAGCAAAAACAAAAATGCCACCAGTTCGACTAATGGCCTCATTTATGAGGTTCACCTCAACCTCAGAGATGTGAAAATGTGACAAACATTGTTTTAGATCCAGAACTTTGGGTGGTGGTTGTGGATATCTGAGTCAGGGCTTCCTGCCAGCTGTGCAGGAAGGATGGCGCCTTAATCCCCTTGTCTCTGTCAGTGTTAGCACCTAAGAGGGGCTCACCAAACCTGATCCTTGGAAACAGCAAAAATTCTAAATGACTAGTTTTTCCAAAACTGGATTTACTAGCCCTTGAAATATATTTCATTGCCTTTATGAAACTATTAGAAAAGTTAGTGCCCTCAACTGTGGGTCCTCTGAACCATTTCTGGTTTCTAGTCCAGACATTTGCAGTTCTGGACACAGCTGACTGCACGTGGACTGGACTGAGTGGACTGCCAGTGGCTGCATGGTGGTTGAATGGAATTTTCACCCAAATGCATTTCTTTCTTTCTTTTTTTCTTTTTTGGGTCACACCTGGCAATGCTCAGGGGTTTCTCCTGGCTCTGCACTCAGGAATTACTTCTGGCAGTGCTTGGGGGACCACATGCGATGCCAGAACTTGGTCTGCCTTGTGCAAGGTAAATGCCCTACCTGCTGTACTATCGCCTCCAGCCCCCAAATGCATTTTGTAGTTATGTTTTGCTCCCTCATACACAGGCAGTGTTTCATAATGAAAATGAAGTTTCTGGGGCTGGAGCGATAGCCCAGTGAGTAGGGCATTTGCCTTTGCACGCGGGCCCATGCCGGCCCAGGTTCCATCCTCGGCGTCCCATATGGTCCCCCGAGCACCGCCAGGAGTAATTTCCTGAGTGCAGAGCCAGGAGTAGCCCCTGAGCATTGCCGGGTGTGACCCAAAAAAGAAAAAAAAAAAAAAGGAGTTTCTTTCCTGACCATGAGCAGACCTCACATTTGATTCCTAATTGTGCTTTTGTCTTGCCTTGTCTCTCCTTTTAGTATCTATGACCTTGCATTTAAGCCTGATGGAACCCAACTGATTTTGGCTGCAGGAAACAGATTACTGGTAGGATTTTGTTTGAGTTTCCTTTTTAAGTGGTTTTTTTTTTTTCCTTTTCCCTCTTCTAAGTACTCTGAAATTTGGCCTCCTTTTTTTTAAGATAAAAAAGGCCAGGGCAGAAAAATAAAAAGAAACAGTCATTACTTTTTAATAGGGAAGGAAATGGGCTATTTAAAACAGGTAAGTAAACTGTCTATCAGACAGGCACATTTCTCTTTCCTTTTTCCCTTTGAGACACTCAGGAAAGAGTTGAAAACAGTTCTTCAAAATGTCTTTGAAACTGGCGTGGTGTCAGTTCACTTTCTGTCCCCCTAAAAAAATTGAAGCATAAGAACTGAAGGCACCTTTGGGAGAAGCCGAGATAGCCTGACCCCAACATTTAGCTCTGACCTACCTAAACAATCCCAGATGGAGACCGTCCTATTGGTCATATTTGTCCTATTTTTCAAAGAAGATGAGCTCCCTCTGGAATCTATTCTAGTGTGTAAAAGTAATTTCCATAGACTGTGTTCGACCTAGAAACCATTCTCTAATATCCCCCTCCCATGTATGTCTCTTCATCATGCTCAGTTTCTGTGCATACCGACTGCCCTCCATTCTCCACACAGTTACTAGAAATCCTAGAACTCTAGATAAATTATCCCACACACTTCTCCGGATGAGAAACCAACTTGCCAAATCCTTTAAATTTTATATTGGTTTGGGGCCAGAGTGATAGCACAGCGGGGTAGGGCGTTCGCCTTGCAAGCGGCCGACACGGGTTTGATCCCTGGCATCCCATATGGTCCCCCTAGCACCGCCAGGAGTAATTCCTGAGCGAAGAGCCAAGAAAAACTCCTGAGCATCGCCGGGTGTAACCCAAAAAAAGCAAAAAAAAAATTATATTGGTTTGTTTTTGCATAGGTCACCATCTCTCATGCTTTTTGGAGGTTTGCCTTGATCTCTCAGATCTTCACACACAATGATGGAGGTTTTACAAACCCACATTACAGCCGTGTAATCCTCCTTCTTGCAAACCTAGTTGAAGCCTGTGGCTTCCATGCTTCTACAGCTGTGTGGTTCCTCCCTCTCCGGCGCTGTTGCTGGAAGGGATGGGCCCGGGCAGCACTAACATCTCGCCTGCTCTGACTCTCTGTGTGTTCCTTTCCTGGGCAGGACCTAGCCCCTGGGTCCTCTCTTCACAATCTCAGGAGATTGTTTTTTGTTTGGGGGCCACACCCAGTGGTGCTCAAGGCTTACTCCAGCCTGTGCCCAGGGGTCACTTCTGGCTCTGTGCTTGGGGGATGGTTTCCTGGACACATAATGCACAGATCTGGGATCTTTACTTCTTGCATTTCCAACTGTCCAGTCATAGTCGTTCTGATTTCTCAGTGCTTTATTGGCTTGATCTAATTTTAGGCAGTTGACAAATGGTTTTTGTTACAAAGACAAAAAATAGTAGAAGCAGGGGTGTAGGGACTCTGCCCACAGGTGGGTAATCTGTGGCTAAGCTTTGGCTCTTTTTGCAGGTTTATGACACCTCTGATGGCACCTTACTTCAGCCCTTAAAAGGACACAAAGATACAGTGTACTGTGTGGCGTATGCCAAGGATGGTAAGCGGCTGCTCTGGGTTGACACTCTGTAATGGCCTCATTGCTGCTCATTTTTCTTTTTCTTTTTTTTTGTGGGTCACACCCGGCAATGCTCAGGGGTTTCTCCTGGCTTTGCACTCAGGAATCTCTCCTGGCGGTGCTCGGGGGACCATATGGGATGCCGGGATCGAACCGGGCCGGCATGGGCCGGCCGCGTGCAAACACCCTACCCGCTGGGCTATCGCTCTGGCCCCAGCTGCTCATTTTTCTCCCAGACACTTTACTTTTAGTAAGCCAAAGTACAACGGCATGGTTAAGTCTCTTGGACTTGAATTGAATTCAACAAGTGTAGACTGGAAGCCAGCTTTGTGCCAGTCACTTGTGGCTGACAACCAACAAAGGTCCCTGCCCTTAAGAGGCTTATGTCAGTGTCCAGGGCAGGCGGAAGGAAAGAGTGTGTGCAAAGATATAAGCATAGTGATTAAACATTATGCTGGGAGTGGTAAGTATAAAGGAAAAGGAAGTAGGGCAGACTGAGGGGGTTGAGAACACAGGAGCGGGGTGGGGGTGTAGAGTATTGGCGAGTGTAGTGAAGATGGGCTACTGGAACAGGGGAAGGAGAGCAGACACTTGAAGGCAGTGAGCATGTCTCTGAGAGGGAAGTGGATCACAGGCCCCTGGGGTGGCAGAGAGAATCTGGTGGAGCAGGGGATCAGAAAGACTGGGTTTGATTCTCAGAAATAGGGAATTCCTGAAGGGCTCTGAGCAGAGAAGGGAATCTACTTAATCACAAGGGAAGATTTGGGCCCTAGCAATACTACCAGGACCACACCCTGCAGTTCTCAGGGGACTGTATGGTGTCAGGATAGAGTGGATCTGAACTTGGGGCCTCCACACGCCAGGCGTGCTGCCAGCCTTTTGAGCTTTCTGGCCTGTGTTGGGGCTGTTTGGGGTCCATCGGGTTCACTGGTCATACTCTGGACAGACAACCTTCCCCTCTGGCCACTGACCAAAGAACCACAAGCCCAGTTTAGAAAATTCAAAGCTTTACTTCTTCTAACAACAGCAGCCTTGCTCTGCTTCAAGTCAAGTCTTAAATACTCTGCTCCACTGCAAGGCCATTCACAGCTATCTTAGGTCAAAACAAAGCTGTTCTGATCTTTGCTCTAAACTTTGGGTCAGAACAGGGCTTATTCTAAGAGTTGTCTTGTTTCATAGCCAGGGTGGACTCTTCCTGGTACCATCCAGTCCCTTGTTGGGACTCTCTTATAGGGATAAAAGGAACATTCTGGCATCTGGTGGGCCCTTAGTACTTCCTTGGTACCCAGTGCCAGACAGCAGGATTTGAACCCCAGCTTCCTGACTCTACAGTGTCGCTCTCCAGCACTGAGAGGCGCGCAGAGAAGCAGCCGATGCGTGTGAGGCACTGTCAGGAATCAGTTCCCTAAGCCATGCTCGCCACCAGAGGCTGCTTAAAATTAATGTGAACATGTTTCTTCTTTAAAAACACCTTTAGGCAAGCGCTTCGCTTCTGGATCAGCTGACAAGAGTGTTATTATCTGGACGTCAAAGTTGGAAGGCATTCTGAAGTACACGTAAGTCACCCTTAGTGAGTAACTGCTTTGCTGCATGGGTCGTTTGTTTGACTCATTGAAGTACAGTAGCAAAAGGTCTTTAGGAAAGATAAAGGGAAGCACTTTTCTTCTTTTTCTGCCATTGAACGTGAAGTTCAGACTATGTGCGGGGTTGGGACTGGAAGGCTGGGGAATGGCTGTGTGTGAGCATTACTTGAGCACTAGTGTTTGGGTAGCACCCGGCTGGGTGGTCTCTTTGTCAAACTGATGCTGTAGTTTCCACCCCAGGCAGCCTGTCATCGTCCCATGTCCCTGGTTAGGAGTGACCTCATAGATGTCCAGGAGTCACAGCCAGAAATGTGGCAGTGCTCTGCCCCCAGCCACATTCTCACACCATGGGCTTTGCTCGAGTTCTCGGGACCCAGTCCTCTTCCTCATACCCTCTCACCTGCCCACGCAGAGCTCAGGGGCGCTGTTGATGCTTCTGAAAAGCCTTTAGTGGGGCTCCTGGATGGCATCTCACAGCCTGAACCTCGAGGTGTTGCAGGTGTGGCTGCAGTGCCGGGCTGCGTCGACAGGTGGCAGACAGGAGACAGGCTTGTCTACACCCAGGGCTCTGCCCCATGGGCCCTGGATGGTGATGGTCTGACATAGAAGAAGACTGGGCCCCCTGGGATGAACCCAGAGCCACGGCAGAGCCTGGTAAGCTACCCGTGGTGTATTCGATATGCCCAAAACACTAACAATAATGGACCTCATTTCCAACGAATGGAGGCGTTACTGGCACCCGCTCTAGCAAATAGATGAACAACGGGAAGACAAGTGACAAGTGAGATATACAATTACAAAGATGTTCATGTTTGAGTTTCGGTCATACAGTGTTCCGGCACCCATCCCTCCACAAGTGCCCATTTCCCACCACCAATGTCCCCACTTCCCTCCCACTTCCCCTAGCCTGCCTCTATGGCAGGTTCTTTTTTTTTTCTTTTTGGGTCACACCTGGCATTGCTCAGGGGTTACTCCTGGCTCTGCACTCAGGAATTACTCCTGGCGGTGCTCAGGGGACCATATGGGATGCCAGGGATCGAACCTGGGTTGCTGGCCACATGCAAGGCAAGCGCCCTACCCGCTGGACTATCGCTCCGGCCCAGGTTCTTTATCTCTTTCTTTTCTCTCCTCTTCTCTCTCCTCTCTCTCTCTCTCTCTCTCTCTCTCTCTCTCTCTCTTCCTTTCCTTATACATTGTGGATTGTAATACATACATTTAGAGGTTATCATGTATATCTTTTTGCCTATATTCAATGCTCAGTTCTCGGCTGGTATTATCATTTTCAACGCTTATTAGCACACAGTTCCCTTCTCTGTCTTACCTAACCTATGACTCCCACATGTTTGTGGTATACCAGGTTTTGAGATATTGTGCCATGGGGATTTGCTGTGTCCAGCTGTGGAGTCCGCACCTTGAGGATGACTGTGGTTGTGTTGCGTGAGGTTTTTCTAGCTTCTGAGAGTGTGGGGGCGGGGCAGGCCAAGGAGCAAAATCTGACCCCACCCCAAGATGCCCCATTGACCTAGCACAGGGCCGGCAGGCCGAGACTCCGCCCTGCGCCTGAGTACCTGGTGTCTGGCCAGAGCCTTAGCAGCAGTTCTGGGCGGGGCCACCAGGCCTATTTGGAGTGAGCCGTAGTGGGGAGGTGGCCCCAGCTTCAGCTCCCTAAAAAACATGGTTGGTGTGGTTACCTCTTGGATGACAGGCTTAGCTAGCTTGGGAGCTTTGCTCACAGCTTAATCTGTTTACATGTTATTAAGCCAAGGTTCATTCTAATGAGATCTCTCTTCTATGTAAACACTGATAGAGGGTGTGGCAGCTACAGAAGTTACCTTGACTCTGAATAACTTCTGACTTATACATCTACTAAGACTTCTACGGCAGAGCCTGGCAAGCTACCGGGTCGTATTTGATATGCCAAATACCAGTAATAATTATAGACCTCATTTCCATGACCTGATGGAATGGTTTGAGGCTCTTTATGATCCTGGAGCTAGCAGATGCCCTTGGGCTACACTAGCATGTGACAGGACGTATGGAGATGTTACTGGTACCCGCTCGAGCAAATCGATGATCAATGGGAAGACAAGTGATACAAGTGATACAAGTGAAGACTTTTATGTTATCTAGATTGGGCACAGCTCCTCTTTATACCCACGCACCCAGCGTGGGACAGTTAGAATTTACCAGGAGACTACCACCCTGGCTACATTGAGACTATCGTTTAAGATTAAGGGTCACCTCACGCAGGTGAGTGTGACCCTTTCAGTATACAGAGATCGAGATCTCAGAATCACTCTGGTGCAGATAATAAATAAGAAGAACCTTGTGGGTACCATCTAGATTACATGAAACCCATGAAATTAAGATGTATTACTTTATACCAGCCCTCCCTCTCTCTCTCTCTCCAGTGTTTTACATAAGAGATAATCTTGGAATAAGGGATTAGTCCTTGGCATACTCCTTTGTTTATACCTATAATAGGGTGTGGCACCACCCTTCTACACTCTTCTACTATCTAGAAGCTGTTTAGGGTTCTTTGTTGACAGGACCCTCCCTGTCAACAATTAGGATTACTTTGGTATATATAAGGGGACTGACTTGAGGCACTGGCCCCTTTTTTTGGTAGGGACTCCTTTCTGGTAGGATCCTTTTTTGGTGGGAGACTTGGGCTAGAGTTCCTTCTTTCCTTTTTATTTTTTGCATTTTTGGGTCACACCCGGCGACACTGGGGGTTACATCTGGCTCTGCACTCAGGAATTACTCCTGGTGGTGCTTGGGGGATCATATGGGATGCTGGATCAAACCCGGGTCGGCTGTATACAAGGCAAATGCCCTACTCGCGGTGCTATTGCTTTGGCCCCTAGAGTTCTTTCATTATATTGGATTGCGGTGGTAGAACGTTTGTACTATTAAAAGCTTTTTTGGAACTGCACTGGACTCGTGGAGCTTCATCCGTTCCCGGCGGCCTCGGAGGTAGAAGAGAACTTCTGTCCTGATACTATTGGGGACCCCAGCAGCTCCCTGACAGTTACTGAGTCTTGCATACCTGGGCTTGAATTCGGCCTCTCCCTTGGGTTGGGCTGGGTCCAGCTGTGGAGTCCAGACCTTGAGGATGATTGTAGTTATGTTGCATGAGGTTTTCTGTCTTCTGGGAGTCTGGAGGTGGTGGGGTCAGGCCAAGGAGCAAAACCTGCCCCACACCAAGACCAAGATGCCCCATCAGCCTAGCACAGGGCGGGCAGGCAGAGACAGCCTGAATCTTTATACCCACAAACTGACAGCTCCCCAGCTCCCTTCCCCTTCCCCTGGCTATACCAGCCTCTGTCCGTGCCCTCCCATCCCTCTTACAGGGCCGTTTTCTCTTCTGTAGGACCCTTCTTGCTGTTTCCAGACTTCATGCCTCCCCCAGGAAACACAAGTTTGTTCTCTCTTTGATTTCGCTACCTCTTATTTTTTTTTTTCCTTTTTTGGGTCACACCTGACAATGCTCAGGGGTTACTCCTGGCTCTGCACTCAGGAATTACTCCTGGTGGTGCTCGGGGATCATATGGGAAGCCACAGATCAAACCGGGTCGGCCGTGTGCAAGGCAAACACCCTACTTGTTATCACTCCAGCCCCTGATTTCTCTACCTCTATTTTTTTTTTTTGGGGGAGGGGGGTCACAACCAGCAATGCTCAGGGGTTACTCCTGGCTCTGCACTCAAGAATTACTCCTGGCGGTGCTCAGGGACCATTTGGGATGTCGGGGATCGAACCTGGGCTGGCCGCGTGCAAGGCAAACGCCCTACCCGCTGTGCTATCGCTCTGGCCCTGATTTCTGTACCTCTTATGAGTAGAACCATGCATTTATCTATTTGTGGCAGAGGCTGATATCTCAAGATTCTCCCATGTTGTAGGATGTGTCACAATGCCCTTTCCTTTTTTTTTGTCCCCTGTGGTGCTGGGGATCAAACCTGGGGCCTTACATGTGCAGGGCAAGTGCCCAACTGCTGACTTCTCCAGCACGGAGGAGGAATAACATGCACGTGTGCATTGAGCTGGCATCAGTGGCAGCAGTGCTGTGCTGGTGTCGCGCGTGGGTGTGCACAATAATCGACTGCTTCTGAGGGCGTGAAGGACATGACAAGGAAGTGCTGGTCATCAGTGAAGAGTCCAGCAGAGGCGGTCACCTGTGTGGTATCTGACTTGTGTGGTATAGTCATGGCATCTAAGGGTTTCCTGGGTCTTAGTGCTGGGCCTGCCACATCTTTATTGCACCTCCCTCCAGCACTGCAGAGCCAGGAGTGAAGGGCTCCAGTGAATTTCCTCCTGTGTCTCGTGCTTTAGTCATGACCCTCAACTGGTCAGCAGACCTGGAGGAGGAGGTGGTCTTTGGGCCAGTCTGAAGAGATGAAAGGGGTGGAGTAGGGACTCTCAGGCCAGATGTCTGGGTGTGGGTGTGGGTGCTAGTCCCTGCACTTCTCAGTTCTGCAGAAGAGCCTGCGGGACACAGTCTGAGAGGCTCTGGGCTCATCGGCAGCGTCTTTAGTTGTGGCCACTGAACACTTGTGGTTTGCTGCATAATTTGTGGTTGTCTTTGCAGGCACAACGATTCTATCCAGTGTGTCTCCTACAACCCCGTTACCCACCAGCTGGCATCTTGTTCCTCCAGTGACTTTGGTAGGTTCTGAGTTCCTGTCTTTCCCAGAACAGCTGCAGGTCTGGGCTGGAAATACTGAAGTGTGCCCAGACAAATGGCGTGTCCTGAGACAGCCCACGCCACTTTCCTCCCCAGAGTGACTGATGGGAGGCTGACAGTTTTTCTTTATACTTTGTAAAGCTGGAGCGATAGTACAGCAGGGAGGGTACTTGCCTTGCATGTGACTGACCCAGATTCGATTTCTGGTATCTCATATAATCCCAAGCACTGGCGGGAGTGATTCCTCAATGCAGTGTCTAGAGTAGACCCTGAGTATCACCAGATGTGTGTGTGTGTGTGTGTGTGTGTGTGTGTGTGTGTGTGTGTGTGTGTGTGTGTGTGGAAAGCCCAATTCTGGAGGGCTGGGGAGATAGTATAGCAGTAGGGCACTTACCTTGTACATGGTTGATCCAGGTTGATCCGGGTACCCCACATGGTCCTCCAAGCACCACCATGAGTGATCCTTTAGCGCAAAGCCCTGAGCTCTGCTGCATGTGGCCCAAAAAAAAAAAACCATAAAAGTGTAGAAACCGAGGGGGTGAGTGATGACATAGAGCTTGGTAAGAAACTCAGGAACCTGGGCCGGAGCCACAGCACAGCGGGGAGGGCGTTTGCCCCTTTGCACGCAGCCAACCCTGCTTCAATCCCGGTATCCCACATAATCCCCGAGCACCGCCACAAGTAATTTCTGAGTGCAGAGCCAGGAGTAACCCCTGAGCATCACTAGGTGTGACCCACAAAGCAAATAAAAACAAAAACTTAGGAACCAGGAAGGGCCTGGGGCAGGGAGGAAGGAGGGACTGGCACAGGCCTAGCTTGCTGTGGCCCTGGGAAGTTGGCCCTGTGTAATCCTGGCAGTGCTGGTGTAGTGCCCCCACTCTGTCCCTGAGTATCCACCTGTGATGGGGGCGTGCTTCCTGTGTGTGTCAGCATTGTTTGGTGGCTGAGGTTGTCGTGTGATATTTTTTTTCAGGAAGGGATAGTGCTGAGGAGATATTCCCAACTCTGTGCTTGGGGGTCATTCCTGACAGAGCGCAGGACCGTGCAGTGCTGGGGATCAAATCTGGGTCTCCTGCATGGAAAAGCTGTGCTCAGCCATCCAGCCTCCTCCCCATCCCTAGGCTGACGTCTTCGAGAAACTGAATGAGCACTGTGGGGTGCTGGCGGGGAGGAGTCTGGGAAGGCTGCTGGGCTGGCTGGGCCTTCAAGGTCGAGTCTGGCTTCTGCTCAGCACCGCTGCCCTCCCTGCTGGGAGACTGGTCTCAGTGCTGGAGCCCGTGCCCTATGCTGTTCGCCTTCACTTTTCTTATCGAAGATGACACGTTCCCTCCCAGCTGTTTCACTGAGAGCCGCCTGAGGTTTAAAGGAGAGAATGTACTTGAAAACACCTTCTATAAATAAAAGGGGGCCGGAGGCGATAGCCCAGCGGGTAGGGCGTTTGCCTTGCATGCGGCCGGCCTATGCCGGCCCGGGTTCAATCCCGGCATCCCATATGGTTCCCAAGCACCGCCAGGAGTAACTCCTGAGTGCAGAACCAGGAGAAATCCCTGAGCATTGCGGGTGTGACCCAAAAAAGCAAATAAATAAATAAATAAATAAATAAATAAATAAATAAAAAAAGGGGAAGGCCTGTCATTCTGTGGAAAACAGCATTTTCTCCACTTGAGGCCCTGGTCTTTGTGCACAGGGTTACCAAGATAACCAGGATCTCTGCCCTGGAGAGTGTGTGGTTGGTGGAAGGTGGGGAGGTTGAGTTTGTGAAATGAATGGTAGTGGTGTATGGTTCATGCTTGTTGTGTGCTAGGCACTCTGCTAGAACCAGAAATGCGGGGGCTTCTGTGACTGTCAGGAGGCCCAGGGCCCTTCACTGACTAAAGGAACTGGGCCGAGAGTGGCGCTTCAGCCTGTAGAAGGTGGGTTGGGCCCAACGGGAACCACACTGGCTCCTGGAGCCCGGCCCAGCTCGCCTCAGGGGGCACAGTGGACCTCAGAGAACATGTGCGCCAGTTGAAAGGTTGGGGGAGATTTTCTCAACTGGAGAAAAGGGAAATGAGGGTCAGAGCCACGTGCAGCAGGCAGGGCGCTTGCCTTGCACAAGGCCAACCCAATTCAATACCTGACACTTCTTATGGCCCCAAGTTCACCAGGAGTGATCCCTAAGCACAGAGCTAGGAGTAAGCCCTGAGCACAGACTGATGTGAGCCCAAAACACAGACCGAAAAACAAAAGAAAGGGGAAAGCAGTCATTTGATGCTGTGCCTGGCGAGTTTGGTAAGCTTCTGCTAGATTTATTTAGATCATGCTTATGGCTCAGGCAAGATTGGTAAGCTTCTGCTAGATTTATCTAGATCGTGCTTATGGCTCAGGCAAGATGCCTGCCTCGATGGAGTTGGGCACCTTGGTGGGTCCGACACACGAGGGAAGAGGGGGTGAAACCGACCAGTGTGCCATGGACTGGGCACAGCCAGGCGAGGCCATGCTGTAGGTGAGACCTGGGAGTGGAAGCTAGAGACCCAGAAAGTATCACTCATTCCTGAGTGCTCAGCTGTTCTCCGGGTGCAGTGTAGTCATGAAGAGGGGCATTACCGTTTCTTCTCTCTATTTCTGGGGGCCCCACCCAATGGCAGTGAAACAGCTGGGGACACATGGTGAGAGCATTGACCTCAGGGTCCTATATCTCTGACTTCTGAAATGGCTATTTCAGGGGTTTCAAATGAAACTCCTGAAAAGTTGGCTAGAAATTCTCTAATTTATCTTCTTTTAGAAAGATGTGCAGCGTCATAAGAAGGTGCTGAGATAGCTGAGAGACCGCCATGTCCTCCACTCATGTATTCTGTTGGGGTGAGGAGGGACTTGGGGCTTGAGCCACATGCAGCAGCTTAGGGACTAGAGGTTGATCCCAGTGGTGCTTGGCGAACCTCATAAGGCAAGCACCTTAACCCTGTACCATCTCTCTCTCTCTCTCTCTCTCTCTCTCTCTCTCTCTCTCTCTCTCTCGCTCTCTTGCTTTTTGGATTACACCCTGTGATGCTCAGGGGTTACTCCTGCCTCTGCACTCAATAATTACTCTTTGTGGTGCTTGTGGAACCATATGAACCTGGTTTCATGGTTCCCCTGCTTGGGAACCATTGAACCTGGGTCAGCTGTGTGCAAGGCAAATGACCTCCCCACTGTACTATCACTCCAGCCCCTGTGTGCTTATATTGCTGTCATAAAATACCACTCACACACACGTAACTCCTTATCGTCACCCCCTTCCCATTATTCGTCACCCCTGCAACCTGGAATCTGTCATTCCCTCATGTCAGAACTTTAAGAGCGTTATAAAATGGAGTAATACACTGTATATCCTTTTGAAATTGGCCTTTTCTCTCAACATTAAGCCCAGAGAACTGCCTAGCTGTATTGAATGTATTTCTTTTCCTTGCTGAGTAATATTCCAACCAGTCAACCTTTTCTCTTCCTTTGCATTGAAGGCTTGTGGTCTCCTGAGCAGAAGTCTGTCTCCAAGCACAAAGCCAGCAGCAAGATCACCTGCTGCAGGTGAGTCAGACCATGAAGAAGTCAGGCTGCGTGGGCTCTCCTCTGCCCAACTCCCCAGAGACGGGGCCCCTGCCTGTTCTCCATACCCCTGGTATTCTTGGCTAGGACCTGTGCCTTTGGCCATCACGTTGCCTTACTGCTGTTCTCTAGTACTAAGTCTCTTCGCCCGAAATTGGGCTCCAGGAGGCTCTCCGGAGAGGTGAGACCGTGTGCCTGGGAGAAAGATAGCTTCGAATTAGCCCACATCTCAATCCAGATTCTCTTGCTGAAAACAGTGGTCTTGGGGCACGAGTGGGTCTCAGAGCTGGGTCCTCTGGTTCCCTGTTTGACAGTTGGGGGTCAGACTTCAGACTCATTGGGGTGTGGTGAAACACACACAAATGCTTGACAGCAGGATGTAAGCACAGTGTCTGGCACCTGCTGGGTGCCAGATAAGGAAGCTGGTCTTTAGCTGGCGTGGGGAGCACAGCCTGCCTTTCCCTGTTCTTTAGGCAGGGGCGCACCATGGCAGAATCTATTTTCAGGTGCTCTTGCAGTGGGAGAGGCTGAATGGTGAGGGGCTAGAGACTGGCCCGGGGATGCTGGCACAGCCCAGGGCTGGCTGGCGGTGCGCGTGCACGGAGAACCAGGAGCTGGGGAAAAGATGTCTCACCGCAGGTGGAGAAACCAGTGGGATTTTATTTGTGTTTTGTTGGGGTCACAGCAGTGCTCTGGGCTTACTCCTGGCTCTGTACTCAGGAATCACTCCTGGAAGTGCTCAGGGAACCATATGGAGTGCCGGGGATCAAACTTGCAAGACAGCAAACCCTGCCCGCTGTCCTGTCGTTCCTTCCTCCCCACTGGGCCTTTAAACTCGGTCTTCTGATTTTTTGTATCAGGACCAGGAAGGGTTCAGCTGTATCTGCTTTCTCAGACTGTACTTCAACCAAGACATCCTTCTAGGGTCACTTCATGTGTGTTCCTTTTCTTGCAAACAGCTGGACAAATGACGGTCAGTACCTGGCTCTGGGCATGTTCAATGGAGTCATCAGCATACGGAACAAGAATGGGGAGGAGAAGGTCAAGATCGAGCGGCCGGGGGGCTCGCACTCCTCGATATGGTCCATGAGCTGGAACCCTTCCAGGTGCCTCCCCCTCCCTCTCGGTCAGATTCTGTCCGCAGGCAGGACTCTCCGCAGGCAAGCTCTACCCTTAGGTCTCCCTGCATCAGAGCTTTTCAGAGCTTTTCTCTGCATCAGAGCTTGACTGACTTGTCTTGGAACCTGTTCCATTAGAATAGGATTTTTAAAGAGCCCAGCTTGTGCTTTGGAATGAATCCCAGAGATTTAGCTAAACAGATGAGCTATATAGGCCAGCTCAGAAAGCGAATGAGCAAGCAAGAGAGAGGAGAGTGAGTGTGTGTGTGTGTGTGTGTATGTGTGTGTGTGTGTGTGTGTGTGTGTGTGTGGTGTGTGTGTGTGGGCCATAATTACAGCTCACCTCTTAGCTGTGGCTTTATTTTGGTCTTTCCTTTTCCCAGTTCTACCCTCCATGTCTGGGCAGAGCCTATACCCATTAATGAATAGGTTTTCTGGGAGCCCCTTTTTACTGTCATTGCTAAGTCAGAATTAAGTCTGCTAATGTCCCCAGAGCCTAGAGTTCCACAAGCAGTTGGCATCTCCCTTCTCAAGCTTGCATACACTTGCCATACCCATGTGAGTCTCACGGCTAATAACAGCCTCCCATGCTCTGCTGTTATTAATTTTGCCAGTGCTCAGATAATCCTCTAATGTTATTAAGTCATCACTAGCCCCACTGAGTCCTCTGAAGGTAAATTTAAGAACTTAATTGTTTTCCAGCCCAATGTCATTTTACAGGTGGTGCCCACTTGATTTAGAAGGTGGTTTAATTCCACTGCCTTTCCTACACCAGGTTATTGTGCTTCTTCCTGAATAATTTTGTCCAATCCAGGGCTGGACCATGCATGCCTAATGCCTTCGGAGGCCATTAGTCTACCCCCGAGTTCCTGCTGTTTGATTTTGTGGCCGCAGATGAGTCTGTGGCTTTAAGGTACCATTTTTAATTCATGAGAAGCAGGATGCCCAGTGTACCTGGTTGCTGTCCTCTTCCGGGCAGGGTTCAGGGCTCCTTGGCAGGCTCTGAAATGATAGCTTTAGTGTAGTTCTAGGTACTGTAATTGTGAACCACCACTTACTGCCTACAGCCGTTGGGAGAATTTCTGGATGAACAGAGAGAACGAGGATACCGAGGAAGACATTGTCAACAGATATTTTCAGGAAATTCCTTCCATTCTGCCATCAACAGTGTACACTAGTCAGGGTAGTGAGGCAGAGGAGGAGCCAGAGGAAGAGGACGCCTGTCCCAGGGACGACTACTTGTGAGTGTCCTGAGTGAGGAGCGAGGGCTCCGTGGGAGGGCCCAGGCCCCCGCGCCGACCTCCCGGGCTGATGCCACTCTGAAGTCCCTTGCCAAGAGGGCCCCGCGAGCTGTTGGTGAGCGCTGCAACCTGAGTTTGGGTCATAAAATGTTCCTTTGAGAGTCTAGGAAATGCTGAAAAGTGAAAGGTGAAAGTCCAGCTTTTCTTCAAATTCTTATCTCTTGAGGAAATCACTCCTAGAATTTTTGTTTGTTTGTTTGTTTGTTTGTTTGGGTTTTGGGCCACAGCTCGATACACTCAGGGGTGACTCCTGGCTCAGCACTCAGGAATTATTCCTAGTGGGGCTCAGGGAATCCTATGGGGATGCCAGGGATGTAAACAGGCTCACGTGTACAAGACAAGCACCTACCTGCTGTACTATCTCTCCAGTCCCTGCTCTTAAAATCTTTGTGAATTTTCCCCTGGTCCGTTAGTCTCTTTACACTTTAATTAAATTGTATCCTGCTTTCTTTTTTTCCACTTAACATCCTAGAATGGATGCTTTCAAATAGCATTAGAAGTTCTTAGAGAAATAGGATTTTAATATGATTTTATTGTCTTTATAGCATGTGCTGGCAGAGATGCCCCTTGATTCAGCTTTCTCAGCCTGTACCCACACCCAGCCTTCCTTGTGTGCCCAGACAAGTCCGAGAGAAGCCTTCACCTTACCCCAGTCCTCATCACGAGAGAGATCCAGTCCACGCCTTCTTTCTTTCTGAGGGGGACACTGGGGCAAGACAGGATAGTCTTCATCATTGTTGGTTGGTTTGGGTTTTTTGTTTTGTTTTGGGGCCACATCCAGTTGTGCTCAGGGCTTACTCCGACTCTATGCTCAGGGATCACTCCTTGCAGACCTAGGAGGACCATTTGTGGATCAGGTGTGTGCAAAGCAAGCACCTTACCTGCTGCACTATCTCTCCAGTCCAAAACCAGGATGCTGATTGGTTTTCCAGTCTGTCTCAGGTGGTTTCCGGGATTTCTTGGGAGAAGGGAGGCAGACGGACGGGAGGTGGAGAAGGAGGAACCAGGGCAGGAATGGCCTTCACGTCTCCAGGCTTGTTGAAACTAGAGCAGCTGGGCGCCCGGCCCCCCGCCCCATAGGTCCCCCCGAGGGACAGAGAACCTGAGGCAGAGCCGGAGAAACCCTGGCATTGCCGGGTGTGGCCCAAAAAAAAAAGAAACTAGAGCAGCCCCTTTATGTTCATTATATTGCTGAGGGCTTACCCCGTCTCTGTGCTCAGGGTTCACTAATGGCAGTGCTGGGGATCCAACCCTGGTTGGCTGCATGAAAGGCAAGGGCCTAAACCTTTGTATTATCTCTCTGGTCCCAGGCCCTGTGTAGCCTGACATGCAATTTTGTTTTGGTGGAGTCTGACAGCCATTTGGAAAAGGCAGTTGAGAAGCTCCTGTGCAGCTCCTGGGGACTGACCCCACTCAGAGCTGTCTGTGCCCCTCCCGAGAGGCTGGGCTCCTCTGCCCGGTGTGTACTCAATGCAGCCATGCGGAGTTCAAGGGCAGACGCCTCCCTGCTCGTGTCCTCTTCCGTCTTTCCCCTTCTGTGCGTGTCTGTGACGATGGTATCAGCAGGCACCTCCCTGCTCACCTCCTCTCCAGTCTTTCCCCTTCTGTGTGTGTCTGTGACAATGGTATCAGCATGTTGCTGCTCTTGGCTGCCCCAGTCCCTGCCACCTGTCTGATGGTGCTGCCTTGGGCTCTGACCCCCAAGTTAGTAAGAGGAGGTAATCTTTGATGGATTCCAGGCAGGTCATGAGACTGTTGGACGGGGGGCCCCAAGCAGCCTCAGTGGAGGCGCTTTCTTCCTTTATTTTCCCAGTGCCGTGCTCCAGACACCATCTGGAAAGGGCTCCGTCTCAGAGCGATGGTCTCTAGAGAGCCCCTGTTCACATGAGTTTCATTAGCAACCATTTGCTCACCGTGAGAGACCCAGCTTGAGGTGTTACTTTTCCCTTTGCAGGAATAAGCAATCCCATGAAAAAATCTGATACCCAGTCCTTTCCCCTGCAGAGACACATTTCTCCACCATCTCCCACAGTTGACAGTTTGTTGAGAAAAGCGCTCTCAGATCTACAACCTTGCTCTTTTCTTCCGCTGTTCCCAGGAAGCCGTGAAATGTGGGGTTTCTCCTCTTTTTTTGTGGATTCATTGGAGTGGGGTCACTGGGAGAGCAGATCCCAGAGGGCACCCCCTCCCTCACCATCCTCTGACTGGCAGCTTGGCCTCTGTACAACTGTACATTTGGCAACCTGACAGCTTGGCCAGGGCTTTCTCCTTCCTGTTGTTTATTAAACCCTTAGGGCTAACCCCGAGCAGGCTGTGCCCCGTGTAACCTCCTTTGTCTTCTGTTGATTAGAGAGGAACGTAATGACATCCTGGCCGTGGCAGATTGGGGACAGAAACTTTCCTTCTACCAGCTGAGTGGAAAGCAGGTATGTGGTGCTGTCCTCCCCTTCTACAGGGGAGGCCTGTAGAAGTGGAGGATTTCGTGTGGTTTTATTTTATTATTATTATTTTGTTGTTTGGGGGCCACATCTGGTGGTGCTCATCTCTTACTCCTGGCTGTGAACTCAGGAATCTCTCCTGCAGTGCTCAGGGAACCATATGGGGTTCCGGGATTGAACCTGGATCAGCTGTATGCAAAGCAAACACTCTCCCCCTGTCCTATTGCTCCCGCTCCCTTTGAGACTATTTTTCCCCACATTTTGACAGCCTTCTAGGAGTCAGACTGCATTATTGCTAGCTCTGCACATTGGGCTTTCTCTGTGCTGACTGCTGTGTGGCTCAACCTCAGTGGCTCAACCTTACAAAACCTTGGAGTACTTTGTATTGGGGGCATTGGTCCACCTGGAAGTACGCGGGGCTTACTTCTGGCTCTATGCTTGGGGCAGTCCTTGTGGGGCTGGGGGAACCTTATGGTATGCCAGAGACCAAGTCCAGGTCAACTATGTGCAAAGCAAATGCCTTTTCCACCTTATCAAAGCTCCAGGCCTGGGAGCACTTTTCTTCCCAGTGTTGTAGAAATGAATAGGCCAGACTCAGCTTAGGGAAGGACAGTGGTAAGGTTCCAACCAGCGAGTCAACTGTGCAGTTGAGATTAGGATTCAGTTAGTCCAGCTCTAGTGGCTTTGCTGTCACCTGCCTTGGGTGTTTGCTGTGCCTCCCCTACGCACATTCACAAGTGCTCAGGAAAGCCAGCTCCTCACAGTGTTAGGCGCAGAGGATTAACCAGACTGTGTGAGTGACAGCCTGCACTCTGAAAACTGCATCGCCAGTGACCCCTGAGCAGCATGCAGGGACAGAGCTGTATTGGCAGACAGGGACAGGGGTGCGAAGGGAGTGACATCAGACCTGCAGGAGCTATCTCACAAGCATTTGGTCACAAGTTCACATCCCCAGTGTCCGACATGCCTTGGGCATGAATGTAGCAGCTCTACTGTTGGAGCTGGCGTAACCTGCCATCACTGGTACCACCCAAGGGCCATGATACTATGTGTGTGACTTGTTAGCACAAAAGCAGATTTTTCCTGCACTGGTGGGTCCTTGTGAATTGTATGAAAGATCTGCACACAAAACTCAGAAGGCTAAAAGTTATTTTATTGGACAGGACAGGTAGATGGGTATGGGTCCAAGATGTACAGGCTTCTCCATTAACTGGGACTGCCACCAGTCCTGTCCCTGACACTCACCAGTGACTTCCCTGTCTTGTTCCATGCCCTCCTCTCGCCTCCTGTGAGTAGTAGCCAGGTCCTGTCCCGTGCTGCGCTCTCCATTCCGTGTATGCTTTCCCAGTCTCCAGCCATGGCCACATGCATGTCGGTGAGATCCCCGTGTTTTGCATCTGTCACTACCTGGGTATCTGAGCCATGCCTGAGCCTGCGCTTTCCTGGGCTTCTGAGTCCTGCCTGTGTTCTGCCCCTGTCTGGCCCTGAGTGGCCAGCCTGTACTGGGCCCCAAGTCTGGGTGCATCACCCTATTTCATCTGGGAGAGGAGAGAGTCCAGAGAGCATGAACTCAGAGGAAGAGGGAGAAAGATGGGGCTGGGGACATCCTTTTTATCTGCTGCCAGGTCCCACCCCCTGCCATCCCATTCTACATTCTGATTGGCTGCCTGTTCCATGGGTAGAAATTTAAAGTGACCTGGTGCTCCACAACTCTGCTTCTGCTGTATCGTCACCTCTGATGACCTCACTCAGAGGCCTGTAAACCCAGGAGATGGCTCAGAGGGCGGGAGTCCTGCTTTGTATATGGAAGCCCCAGGTTGGATCCCCTGAGATCACATGGTCCCCAGCACCCCTAGGAATGAGTCTCGGATAGCAATACCCATGGGCATTGCTAGGTTTAGGTGTGACCCCCAACCAAAAATAAATAAAGGAGCCTAAACTTTGGTGAGTACCACAGCCAGATGTGCAACCCCCAGTCATCACCAGCACCCGAGGGGAAGGGAAAGGAGTGAAATGAGGATGACCTCAGTGTTTGGTTGGGACAGAGCTTCTGTAGAGTATCCTTCGAGTCAGCTCAGCAGGACTGGCTCAGAGGACATCAGGAAGTGTTTCAGGCAGGAAGTAACATCTGCAGAGGCAGGAAGGAGTGACAGTGTGGGACAATGGAGGGAACAGACATTCAGGTGACTAGACCCAGGATTCTTTGGGGGAAGGGGGGAGAGGAGGGTGTTTGGGGCCACACCAGTGGTGCTAAGGGCTCAGTCCTGGCTCTGTGTGCAGGGACCATATGCGGTGCCAGGGCTCCAGCCGGGGTTGGAGTTGTGCGTGGCAAGCACCTTAACCCCAGTACTCTCTCTCTCCTGACCCCTGAATTTTTTGAGCCAAAGTTAGAGCTAGAAACGAAGCTGGGCCATGGTTGTAAAGAACCCTAGTCATTTGAATAAAGAGAGTGAGCATCCCCATCTTGCTAGTATTCAGGTTTCAGTGGGGAGTGACGTGGTCAGATTCCCATTTCAGGGAAGTCCTTGTTTCTGAGACGGGTGCGTTAGGGTAGAGGGACCTGCAGGCAAAACAGGAGTGGATGGACGTGGTGAATGGTTTAGGTGTGAGAAATCTGCCTGATCAAGGAGCTCTTCCTCACCAGTGTCCTCAGATCTGAGACAGTCTGAGCAAATGGGAGCCTGGCCGGCTTCTACCGTGCCATAACATAGATTGTTTCACAGTGGACTAAAGAGATACTGGTGTTGGCAGGCTATAGCTGTGCAGTAGAGCACTTTCCTGGTATGTATATGGCTTTCCACCCCCATACTCAAAAAGTACTGAGCTGGTTCTCTGACCTTTGACCTTTATTCTGAAGTTGAGGGAACACCATCAAAAGTTACAGAACAGGAGGAAATTTTTGCAAATCATGCATTGATAAGGGACTTGTATCCAGAATACATTAAAAAAACCTCTTACAAGTGAACAATAAAAAAGATAAATAATGCAGTCTCCAAATGGAAAGGGGCCTGGGGTGTGCTCATGGTGGGGCTCATGCCATGTGTCTGCAAGACCGTGGGTTCTGTCCTGAGCACCTCATGTACCCACTCCAGTGTGGCTCAGGCTGTATGTGGTGGGTACTGCCAGGGACCACATCCAGGACAAAGTGAAATAAAAAGGAAAAGTGAACAATCACAAACAGAAATCATAGTGAGCTTTTATAGTGGCCCACTTGAATAGGCCATTAGAACTCTTACATGTTATGTGAATATTTAGTAATACAGCCACTTGGAAAGAGTCCTTAGAAGGTTAAAGATGAAGTTGCTATATGACCTAGAAGTTCTTGTGTGTGCGCATATATACATCACTTGATCACTTGACACCCCGTTATTCGTCGATTTGCTCGAGTGGGTGCCAGTAATGTTTCCATTGGACCCTATCACGTGCCAGTGTAGCCCAATGGCATCTGGTTGCTTCAGGAATACGAAGAGCCTCAAACCGTTCGTTCAGGGTCTTGACGAAGAAGTCTGACCGTCTTGTAGGTGGGCGGCCATGTGGATCTTTTGACATCCCGAGGGATCTAGTAGGTAATGGCTCTAGTCCAGCGGTCATCTCCAAATCGCATTACATGTTCAGCCCAACTGATTTTCGATGCCTTGGCAAACGAGGCAGGCGTCCCTGACTCTGGATTGTCGACAGAGGTCGGAGCTCTGGATTCCTTCTCTCACTTGAGTGAGGCGTGATATTCCAAGCACAGCTCTTTCCGTTGCTTTTTGGGAGACCTGAAAGCAGTTCTCATCTTGCTTTCGTAGGGCCCAGGTCTCTGATGTTAATGCAGGGAGAAAGGTGGAGTCAGGAGCTGGAGGGTCTTTGTCCTTTTTCCTTTTTAGCTATTTCTTCAATGTTCTTTTTTTTTTTTTTTTTTTGCTTTTTGGGTCACACCTGGCAATGCTCAGGGGTTACTCCTGGCTCTTTTCGCTCAGGAATTACTCCTGATGGTACTCAGGGGACGATATGGGATGCCGGGGATCAAACCTGGGTCGGCCACATGCAAGGCAAACACCTTACCCACAGCTGTGCTATCGCTCACACTTCGATGCTCTTGAAAGTGTTCCATGCTTCGATGCTCTTGAAAGTGTTCCATGCCACTCTCTTCCCATGCTGTTGGACATGGGAATCTCCTGGTGGACAGTTCCACAATGAAATTGACCACTTCATATTCAATCGATGGTTTTGCCTGACCGATGTTGCTGTTGTCCCAGAATTCCAAACAGGATCAGACCACCTTCTCCTTCGTGCAGAATTCCTACTTCACGGAATGGGGAGAAATGGCTGCAAAGTTTAAGAAGAGAACTACCAGAATGACCACCAACTGGGAGCTCTTTGGCACCACTGCACATGTATAGATGCATATATACATGTGTACACATAAATCACTGTATCACTGTCTTCCCGTTGTTCATCGATTTGCTCGAGCGGGCCCCAGTAACATCTCCATATGTCCTGTCTCATGCTAGTAGAGCCCGAGGGCATCTGCTTGCTCCAGGAACATAAAGAGCCACAATCCATTCCGGAATGAGGTCTATAATTGTTACTGGTATTTGGCATATCAAATACAACACGGGTAGCTTGCCAGGCTCTGCCGTGCAGGTAGCATACTCTTGCAGTCATCTCTAAGCCGGACTGTGATAGGCTGGTCTGCTGGGTGGAGTTCTTTCGAGAGAGAAGTCCGGATGTGGAAAATGGAGGCCCTCATGGAGTGGGGGTCATCTGGCTTGTTGCAAGGCTCTGCTGGGCTGGTGGGCCAGGGCTAGAACCCGCCATCTCTCCTGGGCATAAATATACATACATATACATATATATATACATACATATACACATAAATATACATACATATACACACATACACATATGTATATGCATTTAAGAGAGAAGAAAATGCATGTCCACATAAAACTTGTACCCAGGTATTCATGCAGAAAGTGAAAGCCAGAAAGTGGAAATGGCACAAGCATTCATCAGCTTAAGTGAAGTGTGACCCCCGTGAGAATACGTGGCGGGCCAATCACAAAGAACCCTTCCACGACCAGGGTAGGAGAGGTCCATGTCTCAGACAAGCCACCCTAGAGCTGCAGAACTTCGATTAGCGACTGGTAGTAACTGCTCACAGGTCTGGATTTCCTCTGAGAGGATGGAAGTATTTCAAAATTTGCACAATGCTGAATACATTAAAAGTCAATTAACTATACCTGTTTAATGAGTGAATTATCAGGCCTGTGAATATATCTCAACAATTAGGTTACTATTAAGAGAAGTAAGATGGATGTCATTTAGGATATAAGAACTTTTAAAAATAGAATTTAGCTTTGTGAAGTACTAAAAGGAAAAAGAAGTCTGGGTACCTGTGGAACCTCCCTGGTAAGATTCCTTGCGGCTGAAGTCTGGCTGAAAGGTGTCCTGGCTAAAGGGGTGGGAGCTGGGCCACAGCCTGGAGAGGTGGGTCTGAGCCTCGTCCCTGAATCGTGCATTCAGCAGTGCTTTTCTCTCCGCAGATTGGGAAGGACCGCCCGCTGAACTTTGACCCCTGCTGCATCAGCTACTTTACTAAAGGGGAATACATTTTGTTAGGGGGGGTCAGACAAACAGGTCTCCCTTTTCACCAAGGATGGAGTACGGCTCGGGACCGTGGGGAGCAGAGCTCCTGGGTGTGGACCTGTAAAGCGAAACCTGATTCCAACTACGTGGTAAGGTTCATTCTGTGGGCCTGGCTCTTACCCTGACCACGGGCAGCAGCTTCGGGAATGACAAGCTCTTTCCCTGCAGGTGGTCGGCTGCCAGGACGGCACCATTTCCTTTTACCAGCTAATTTTCAGCACTGTCCACGGACTCTACAAGGACCGCTATGCCTACAGGGACAGCATGACGGATGTCATCGTGCAGCACCTGATCACTGAGCAGAAAGGTAAAGGCAGGTGCAGCCCTTGTCCTTCCTGGAGACCCAGGGAAGGCCGGGAAGTGATGGGAAGGTCTTTCCTTAAACACGTTAGGCCCCTGCTTCTTGCTTTGTCGGGGGAGGGATAGTGACAGTGACGCGTCCTCTGGCCCATGGGCGCACTCACAGGCTTCAGCTGTGAGTTCCGTCACCTGTGTCGGAATCAAATGAGAGCTCTCAGCCTTTCTCCAGAAGCAGCCATGGAACAGACATGCAGCATTTTCACTTCATTTCAGGGAGCAAGACTTTCCTGATTCAGGGAAGGTCCTGTAGAGCAGGTGAGAGGCAGCACGGCTGGCCTGCGGGCGTCTTGCCCGCCAGCCTCTGGAGAGAGACTGCTGGTGCTGTCCCTCACTCGTGCACTTGGCTGCTCACTGCTTCTGTCCGGGGAGACACGAGAGCAGTGGTCATGCAGGCTTGTTAGAAGGTCCCGGTTCCAAGCTTAGTGCAGTCAGCCCAGAGCCCAGTTATTGCCTCTGTCCAGGGGGTAGTTGAAGGGCCAAGGCCCCCTTACATCAGGATTATCCCCACAAGGTGGGGGCTGAGGTGGGAGCCTGCTCGCATGTTCAACGGCTCTCTTAGGTCCCCATCTGGAGCGGCTGTGATAGTGGGGGTTCAGCCTTGCTCTGGGGGACACCTCTCTCGGGTGTGTGCCGAGGGGCTGAGATGGGGTGGACCCAACACAGCTTGCCGTTCCTGTTGTCAGGAGTAGTGCAAGGGGGGTGGCCAGAGGTGCGGGCAGCCTTGTAGGTGGATGGGCAGGCAGGCTCCCAATCGATCAACCAGAGCCGTTACTGCCACAGGAGTTTAGATTTATACTTAGCAAGTGATGGGGGCACTCCGGGTTTATTCTCTGTGCTCAGGTACGTGCTTGGACCACAGAGACCGTCCCTAACTCAACTTGTGTGTTTAGCAATGCTGATTGTGTGTATCAGACACACTGTAAAGAGACTTTGATGAAAGTGTCTCACTTTAATTGCCAATAGCGTTAAGTAAATGATAGCTTTTAATTTCTCTGCCATCTACCTTACTTAACAGCCTCTTCCTAGCGCTGGATTTTATTTTTTCTTTGACAGTTCGGATTAAATGCAAAGAGCTTGTCAAGAAAATTGCCATCTACAAAAAATCGATTAGCTATCCAACTGCCGGAGAGGATTCTCATCTATGAGTTGTATTCTGATGATTCGTCCGACATGCATTACCGGGTGAAGGAGAAGATTATCAAGAAGTTTGAATGCAATCTCCTGGTGGTGTGTGCTGACCACATCATCCTCTGCCAGGTGGGCAGCGGCGGCTTGGGAGGGACGTGGCCAGCGCTGCCTGCTACAGCTCCCGGGAGGAAAACCCAACTCTTGCTTTCTCACACTCTAGGATGCAGTCTCTGCCCCTCAAACTCGGAGGCTATTCCTGGCTCTCTTTTGATTGATGCTCAGTGAGTCACACTGACCAGAGCATCCTGGGCCATAAAGACTTTTTTTATAACAAAGCACTCTGTTGTACTGAGATGATATATCTTAATCACTTGAAGCAGACATTTATATCCCATGAAATGAAGATTGATCTTTTGTTTTTTTAGTAAATAGATACATAAGGATTTATGTTTTTACTTAAGCAACAACAAAAAATGTTCAATCACAACAAAAATAGTAAAGGAAGTTTTATTTCCTGAAAAGTTGTATATTTTCACAGATAAGTCTTAACTCAGTGCTTTCAGAAAATGTCTAGGCCAGAGCTGGAGAGAGCGTACAGGGTCAGGCTGCAGATCTGGGTTCCGTCCCGAGCACCACGTATACTTCTCTGACCCTGCCAGGAGTGATCCCGGAGTACAGAGCCAAGCGTCAGTGCTGAGCACCATTGGTGTGGCCCAAACCTCCCCTACTCCCAAATAAGTGTCTCAGTTGATACCAAGAAGAGTTCAGAAACTGTGACTGAAGACCAGCCCGGCTGCTTTCTCAGGAGCACACGTTTATTTGTTTAAAAAAAACTAGACCTGGGGCCGGAGCGATAGCACAGCGGGTAGGGCGTTTGCCTTGCATGCGGCTGACCCAGGTTCAATCCCGGCATCCCACGTGGTCTCCAGAGCATTGCCAGGAATAATTCCTGAACCAAGAGCCAGGAGTAACCCCTGAGCGTCACCAGGTGTGACCCAAAAAAAAAAAACTAGACCTGTTGGAAGTGATAAGCTGGAAGAAATCTTGTAGGAATCCCTATAGTATAAAAATTGTAGGGGTCTGGAGTGTGACTCCATGGTAGGGTACATGCCTTGCACATGGGGGCCCTGGCTTGGGTCTCTGGCCTGAGACATGTGGCCCCTAACACACCACAGCCAAGTGTGTGAACTCCATTATGACTCCTAGCCCTGGGGTCTCACAGCAGCAGAGGGAGGGCCTGGAACAAAGAGAGGATCTCGGCGTGGCCGCACCGTGTGGCACGCACCATCCTGGGGAAGCCTCCCTAGAAAATGCATGTTAATGGGGTGGGGAGCTACTGAGCTGTGTCCAGGGCCTGGGAACTACTGGCATGACTCGACCAACGAGCCTAGTCAGTTTGATGCTTCTTGGGCTTGGTGAAAGGGCGCTGCTTGCATCCAGATGCTGGGAATCAAATGGGTCCCTGACCGCTCAGGTGTCTCCCTGCCCCTCCAAGACATTTGGACCCCCTCCCCAGGGGTTTTGGGCTATACTGGTGGTGCTCAGGGGCTACTCCTAGATCTGTGTTTGGGAGTGATCCCTGGCAGTGCTCGGGGAGCCCCAGGAGGTGCCAGGGAATCAAACCTTATCCCTATACTATCTCTCTGACCCCAGATATACTTTTTTTTTTTTTTTTTTTGTCACACCCGGCAATGCTCAGGGGTCACTCCTGGCTCTGCACTCAGGAACCACCCCTGGCGGTGCTCGGGGGACCATATGGGATGCCGGGATTCGAACCCCAGGCCGGCACAGGCCGGCTGCGTGCAAGGCAAACGCCCTACCCGCTGGGCTATCGCCTCCGGCCCCAGATATACATTTTTTAAAAAAGTAAATTTTTTATTAAACCATGATGATTTGCAAAGTTGTTCATAATATCATTATTTCAAGCATACAGTGTTCCAATACCAATCCTGTCATCACCGCGACCTTCCCTCCTCCTGTGTCCCCAACTCACTCTCCCCCCCACCAGCCTGTCCCCTAGCAGGTCCATAACAAATTTACTTCATATTACTGCTCCAGCAAAACTTAAAGGAACAGCAAGGGAAATCATGAGAAAATAAATCCATAAAAGCCAATTCTTGCAAGCGCGTTTTAAAAGTCAGTGGCAGCGTTGAAGTTCAAGCCGCCTAGAGTCCTAGGAAAGAGGTGGCCGTAGGTATGCTTTGGGTTCACTGTGGGGTCTCCCTGAAGCCCCAAGCCCCAGAGCTGAGCTAGGCTCCGTGGAGAAGAGTCCTGCAAAGATCAGATTCCTCCTGGACTGGCAGAGACAGACTGATCCAGGAGGGCTGGGCGCGCCCACTACTGACCACTCACTGGCTGGTCTGCCCTCTAGGAGAAGCGTCTGCAGTGTCTGTCCTTCCGCGGAGTGAAGGAGCGCGAGTGGCAGATGGAGTCTCTCATTCGCTACATCAAGGTCATTGGTGGCCCTCCGGGAAGGGAAGGCCTATTAGTGGGCCTGAAGAATGGACAGGTGAGCAGCCCCTCAGGCCCCTACCACCCAGTCCCCTTCACCCGGTGAGGGCCTCCAAAGGGCATGGGCACCCTAGCAGGCACCGGGCTTTGCTTTGGGAAAGATGACTCCTGCCCACACTCATCCTGTAGCGAGGACTGTCAGTGTCACCTGGACAGACAGGCCCTTTCTGGTGCTGGGCGTGTGTTCTGGCTGGGGTTCTCCAGGGCACTGGTCCTCAGGCTGTCCCTGTTCCTAGAACATGGAGCGTGAGCCCTTCTTCAAGGAGCTGGGGAACTCCAGGTCATACATGTAAAGCAGATTTCTCCCTGGGTTCTTTGCTCAAAATAAGAAAAGTTCTAAGCGAGCTGGTCACATGGAAATTTGAAAGCCTGAAACTAACTGCCTAAGTTTGAGAGCCAAGCTGTGTAGCAGATGGCTGTGGCTGAGGCTTGTCAGCCTTTCCTGGGGATGGAAGTCATAGAATATGAGATTAGTTGGGCCCGAGAGTCACCACACCAGAGGGGGATAGTCGCCTTCTGCTTTCTCAGTCTGTGGTCACTTCCAGTATGAGCCCTGAGTGTGGGCTCGGGGACTGGGAAACTGGGGTGACCTCTCACCAGCTCTGGGGGCCTCGGACAGGGCATGAAGTCTCCCACGGTTCACGGCTGTCCCTGGGCTTTCTAAAACAGCCAGCCCAGACCTCGTGGCTGCCTGGTGAATGAACAAGATGTTGGTTCATGTTACAGCCTCTTCCTGGGTATTTTGTTGTTTTGTTTGGGGGCCACACCGGGCAATGCTCAGGAATCACTCCTGGTGGTTCTGGGGACCGTATGGGGTGCTGGGGATCAAACTGAGGTCGACTGTGTGCAAGGCCAACACCCTCCCTGCTGTGCTATGGCTCTAGCCCCTCTTCCTGGGTGTGACAAAAATCTTATTAATGGTCTTTCTCCCTCTCTCTTTTTTTTGTCTTGTTTTGTTTTTAGGCCATACCCAGTGATAGTCAGGGGTACTCCTCACTGTGCACTCAGGAATTCCTGCTAGCAGTGCTCAGGGGACCATAGAGGATGCTGGGTTGTCCATGTACAAGGCAAATGCCCTACTTGCTGTACTATTGCTCCGGCCCCATAAAGGGTTTCTCTTATTAGACCAGGCTTGGGTCTTGTTTGGATCAAGTCCCCAGATAGTCTAGTGAGGAGAGTTTGTCCTGGGCCCTGTCATTACCTTGGTCACCTTTCCTGCACCCCGTGCCTGGTCTCTGGGATCAGCCCCACCCCGGTCTTTGGATGCCTGCATTCCTCCAAGGCGCTGGTGAAGTTGGTGTGAGTCGTCTGTAGAACGCAGTTGGCTTCCAATGCCTGGCACCAGGCCAGGCTCTCATTGCCATGGCAACTCACACTTTCTCTCTGAAATTTCGCCAGATTCTGAAGATCTTCGTGGACAATCTCTTTGCTATCGTCCTGCTGAAACAGGCCACGGCCGTGCGCTGCCTGGACATGAGCGCCTCCGCAACAAGCTGGCTGTGGTGGACGAGAATGACACGTGCCTGGTGTACGACATCCACACCAAGGAGCTGCTTTTCCAGGTGCGGCTGAAGTGTCTGGTGGGCTCTTCAGTGGGGACCTTGTGTCCAGCCGCCCCTGCACCGGCTCTTGCTCCCAAGCCAGGCACGCTCTGGAAGGAGGGTGTGGGTCTGGTGGAGCGGGAAGAGCATCCCAGAGATGCAGGGGTGTGGGGAAGCGAGAAGCCCCAGGTCACAGCCTTGTCCCCCCTTCCACCCCCTCTAAGGCAGAGCTGGATGCTCCTCTCTGAATCTTGGTGCCTTGGAGCTGGGCTGTGCAGGGGACACGTTTCTTATGAGGCCTCTGTGGAGACAGGGACCCGCATCACTGCACGCCCTGGGCTGTCTGTGCTGGGTGATGTGAGGAAGGGGAGACCTGTGGGGAAGCCTGGTGAGCTCAGGCAGTCTGGAAACTAAAGGAGGGGCGTGTAGCTCAGCTCGTTTGTTATTCTGGGGCCACACGCAGCAGGGTGTAGGCTGCTCAGAAGCAGCCAGAGCTCAGTGTTGAGGGCTCTTCCTAGCAAGTCTTGTGGGACCGTGTGGTGTGCGGTTGGAACCCTGCGCTCAGCCTGGTGAGCGTCTTCCTCCCCACCTCTGCTTTGTTTCACATGGATTTATAAGCCGTAGGCGTGAACTTTGGGGGTTCGTTGACACCCTGTTTGTTCTGTGGCAGGAAGGGAGGGAGCCCCAAGCTCCTGTGCCCCATACCTGTGCCTCTGTGGGATTCAGAACCATGCTTGCCTCTGGGAGCCCGGGAAGTGGGCAGCCCCCGGGAGCCGGTGCCCCTTAGACTGGCTGACTTAGGAGGTAGTGACCAGCAGGTCCGGGGCCCCTCTGGTCTCCCTGGGTGTGAGGGGTGGGGACAGCAGGAGGTGGGCACGGCATCAGCAGAGTGGGGCTCCCTGCTGCTGCCCCTGAGAGCCCCTCACGCCCCTGGGGAAGCAGATTCAGGAGGAAGGAAGCCGGACTCTGCAGACAGACCCCCTCCAGGCCTGCTGACCCACTGTTTGCCTGTGGCCCCACATCTTACCACACCTCTCTGGGCCGCCATTTCTCTCTCAAATGAATCTAGCCGTTACACCTCTGGATTGCCACAAGACTGAACGACATACCTGTGCTCAGTGCATGGCACAGCCTAGGGGCCCGAAAGGTGACTTAATTCTCACACGCCTCAGTCCTCCAGCCCAGCTGTGGGCACTGTCAGGGGAGAGAAGGGAGGGGTGTGTTTCCTTCCAGGTCCCTGTAACACCAGCCTTATCCGGAGACATAAACATTCTCGCTATCTCTAGGCCCCACAGCGGTGGTCCTTTGTGCCCCACCCCCTACGCCCTGCAGATACAAACAGCCACATCATTTCCCATGATCTGTGCTCGGGGTCAGAGAAGCAGACCTCAGGAAAGATCCAGAAAGATTCAGAGCACGGAGGTGCGCGTGTCAGCCCCAGCCAAGAACTCCACCGGAAGCTGAGAGGAGGCAGGGAGCAAGGGCTGCCTCCCAGGGGACTGCATTTTCCAGCATGTGAATTGCAAATGCAGAGACAAGATATTATTTTCCAATTTTAAAAATAACCCACTGTTCTTGTTCTTTTATTTTTATTGTAAAACACAATAGGTGTTTATAGCCCCCCAGAGTTACAGCAGGAAGATGCAACACGTAGGAAATAAAGAGCGAACACAATTCAGCCTTCCCAGAGACAGTCACTGTTAGTCCCTTCTGCCTCCCTCTAACCTCTGCCTTGCCGATTCTCCCACTTACTGTCTCTTGTGAATATTCGGAGCTGCTGTCTTGCCGGCTTAGTCAGAAGTGCTGACCTGTTCAGAGGCCTAGAGGAACTTGCCTCTGCACCTCCAGCCCTTTCTTTCAGAACCCCCCCACTTTTCTGCGCTGTTCACCAGTGAGTGTGATTCAGGCTTTGGGAGAAGGACACGAGTGGAGGTTGTGGGGGTGTGGCGTGGAAGGCCACGTGGATCGTCACTGACTCCTCACCATCCCTGTCCCCAGGAACCCAACGCCAACAGCGTGGCCTGGAACACTCAGTGCGAAGACATGCTCTGCTTCTCGGGGCGGCCACCTCAACATCAAGGCTAGCACCTTCCCTGTGCACCAGCAGAAGCTGCAGGGCTTCGTGGTGGGCTACAATGGCTCCAAGATCTTCTGTCTCCATGTCTTCTCCATGTCGGCCGTGGAGGTGCCACAGGTAACCCTGGGGGGCTGGTACACCCGAGAACTCAGCTCCTCACTGGAACTTTCAGGGAGCCTGAGCCCCATATCTGCCTCGGGCCCGTAGTGCAGTTCCCTGAGCGCCCGCTACTTTCTGCTCCCTCGCTCCTGGTAAGGCCGGGAGGGCCGTATGGGAGTGTCTGTTGGGTTTTCTGAGAGCCGTGCATGGCGATGTTCAGCGGGGAGCCTGGCAGGTTTGACACGAGAGATTCAAAGGCCGTGAGTGGCATGGGGTCTGGGGACTGAAGGCTGAACAAAGAGGGGGACAAGGACAGAATATGGAGCCGGAGTGGTGCTTGGGGTGCATGGGGCAGGGGCAGGAGCCTGGCGGCAAGATTGACAGCTGGAGTAGGTCTCACTGTGGCTAAGACCCGCTGCTCCCTGGGCATTGCCACCACGGGACTGTTGGAAAGGAGAGCCAGGCAGAGGGTGCCAGCCTCAGACACAGGGACAGGGCTTGGCCAGAGGCCCCTGCGACAACTTGCCCAGCTTCCCCCATGCCAGCAGTGGGAAAACCAGAGTAAGAAAAGCCCCTGAGTAGATTGTTGCGCTGCCCCCTCCGAGGTAGTCCCCACATCACCTCATCACCTCTCTTGCCCCCTTAAAAATGTTATCTTCAACTTGGAGTCTTAAAAATGTTTAGGGGCCAGAGAGTACAGTGGGCAGAGCTCTTGGCTTGCATGGTTGACCTGGGTTTCACCGTGTCACCCATGTGGCCTCCTAAGCTCTACCAGTAATGGTCCCTAAGCACAGAGCCAGGAGTCAAAGTGAGTTCTGGCCACTATTTTTCCTGGGGTACATCCAACATTGCTCAGGAGACCCTGAAGTACCAAGGTTCAAACTCAGGGCCTCACACACACAGGGTATGTGCTCTGTCCCTGTTTGGTTATCTCTCCAGATACCCTTAGGTTAGGGAGGGGTTCAGCCACACTGGCTGGTTCTACGCAACCACTCCCAGCTCTGTGCTTTGGGGGTCATTTCCAGTGCTGCCCAGTGGACCATGCAGTGGCAGTGATCAGACTGGGGCCAGTTGCAGGCAAGGCCTTCCCCCTCCTCCCTGTACTATCTGTCCAGCCCATTTTAGTTATGGTGCTGGTGTCAGAGATGGAATCTGGAGTCTCATGAGCTTCACTCTGGAGCCATTTCTGTGACTGCGTCTTGTCTTGTGACTCGGATGATTCGCAAGTCCGCAGCTGGACGCTGTGGTCGGGCTGCCGGGATTTGGCCGCCTTCCTGATACTGTTGCTGGCAGCTCTCTTACGGCCCAGTCCTTGTTCCTCCGCCAGCTTCGTGCCTGAGTGAAGCCACCTCCAAGGCCTCTTACCAAAAGAACTTTACACCTGGTCCCAAGGCCTGTTGGCAGAGGCCCCTTGGTCTGTGTCCCCTCATTTCTCCTGCTGTCGCTTCTTGTCCAGAACAAGGTTGGGTCCACTCTTTCCTGTCCGCTGCTAGTACCCTAGTCACTCATGACTGTGGGAACTCTGGGTGCCTGGCGTGGAGCAGGTACCCACAAGTGCTGGTCGGACTCAGCTGAGAAGGAGCAAGAAAGCAAACCAGAGAAAGAAGGGAGTGAGGTGGGAGGGTGGGGCAGGGGTGGAGGGAGCGAAACTACCCCCCAAATGATTCCTTGCCGTCCTCATCCACTCCCTTCCCAAACAAATGCACTGTGTCCCCTGGGAGCCCCATCTTCCACAGTTGTGCCAGGCTGGCTCTCCTGATTGTGCGAAGTTTCTCCCAAGATTGTTGTTCTGACCTCGGATAACTGCAGCCCGCCGCTGCCCGACTTGGCTGACCAGGAGGAGCCTGGGGGCGGCTGGAGCTTCCTCTGCCAAACCCTGAGGAAGCTTGAGCCGGCGCCCCACCGCCCAGGCAGCCACCTTCCTGCTGATGCAGCAGCCCCGAGACAAAGGCTTTTCTCTGTCGCCTCTGCCTCCAGCCAGCCTGTGGTTTGGGCCTGGGGAGGCGGGAGAAGGCAGCAGGCCCGCTCGGGATTTCTGGTTTCCTTTCGAGATTTACATCATCTTGTGCAAGAGCCCGTGGTTCGGGCTGCCAAGTAGGGCAGCAGGGCCTGCTCGGCCTTCTGGGGCGGGGGTGACTTCATGCTTGGGGTGCAGCAGTGGGTCAGCTGAGCTCAGGGGGCGTCTGGCACTTCAGGGTGAGTTTTCACCCACTCCTCAGATTGAGCCTCCTGAGCCGGTCCCTGCTGGCCCCTGCTGAGTCCGGTGGAAGAGTCAGCATGGTGCAGGCGTCCTGGGCACCTCAGAGAAGGCACAGAGGCTCGACTCTGCTGCTAAACCAGCTGTGACCTCAGTGGGCAGCTTCTTCCCTGCCAGCCGGGCCTTGTTCACTCACCTTCACCTCTTGTCTGGCCCAGTTCCTGCCATTGTCATTATTCTTGTTGCTGTTACTGAGCCTTGACAGTCTGAAAACAGCCCACACAGCTCTGACTGACGGGGAAGGAGCACAGCAGGAAAGCTCGTTACTGTGCTGGGGCTGGAGGCCAGGCTCATCCTTCCTGCAGCCTGGAGAGCAGGGTGGGAGGAGGAGGCGCGGGCCCACATTTGACCCTCACCCAGTTGTCTGCAGAGTCTTTCTCTGCCCAGGGGTCTCTGGGCTGGGTGGGACAGCTGCTCACAGAGAAGGTGGCGGGCTACAGGCCTGCACGGCCCACAGCTAGGATGCGGAGCAGCTGGGCCTGGTCTCAGCTCAGCTGCTCCTCCCCCAAGGGAGGGAAGGGTGGGGTGGGTGCTGCAGGGAAGAGCCTCCACATCTTAGGCTGGGGTGAGAGGACAGCAGGGAGCACACTTGCCGTGGGTGTGGCCAAACCCGGTTTGACCCCTGACATCCCATATGGGTCCCCAGCACCACCAGGAGCGATCCCTGAACATCACTGGGTATGACCCAAAAAGCATTAAAAATAGTAAGAAGAAGAGAAGTGTCCACATCTTGCTGTCAGAGGGCAGGTGGTTTATAAAGAGGGAAACAGTCTTCAGCTCTCAAACTCTAAAACTGAAAGACGGGACTGGAAATTTCAAAGAGAAAGTCCCCAAATGGAGAAAACAGCACTTCCTGCTCCACACTTGGGAGCCTTAGCACCAGGGAAATGCTGACGGCTCTGCCCCGAGCGCTGAAGTGATTTCCCAAGGCTCCAGGGTGGCCCTTTCTTTCCCCAAGAGCCACGCCTAGCTCAGTGTCCTGCACACACACAGCATCGAGCAAAGGACCTGGCGTCAGGTCACTGGGGCCGTGACGTGCTTGTGTGACGTGCTCATGTGACATGATACTCTTGAGTCCTCAGACAAGCCTCTCCTAGGCTGTAAGTGGGGAGTGATGCTAACAACGTCGTTAGCGTGTCTGGTGGAGGACAGGGTGGGCAGGAAGTTTGCTGCTGCCCAGCGAAGCCTAGGCAGGGGGAGGCAGAAAGGCTGGCAGGGCGTGTGGGCTGGCCTGAGAGAGAGGGGCTCGGTCTGCGGGCCTTGCCCTGGTCAGCGCACACGCTTCTCTTTAGCATTGCTCTGAACCCCGTCTTCTTTGCTTTATGAACGCTGCAGTCCGCGCCCATGTACCAGTACCTGGACAGGAAAATGTTCAAAGAAGCCTACCAGATTGCCTGCCTCGGGGTCCACGGACACCGATTGGCGCGAGCTGGCCATGGAAGCTCTGGAAGGATTAGAGTTTGAGACCGCCAAGAAGGTGAGCATGGCGTCTGCCTGAGCTTCGAGTCTGGTGCTCAAGGGCCGGGGGAGCAGGCGGGAGCCCAGGTGACGTGGACAGGCAGACACAGCATAGGGTGGCCTCTGGAATTGGATTCCCCTGAGTTAGATCTCAGCTCAGCGCCTGCTAACGGAGCCAGAGCTGGGCCCGTTCCAGCCTTTCCCACTTTGCTTGACTGTCAAACTGAGAGGCATCCTCATCGAGTGCAGCCCACAGGAAAAGAAAAGCATCTGGGGGTCTACCTTGGCCTCTCACCCACTTCCTTACACTGAGAACCTTGCTCAAAGCCTGGCACTTAGTGATTGAGGTTTTCATCACATTGCTTCTCTGGGCGCTCTGTGGCGTGTGAGCACCAGGTGCCCGGCTCTCTGAACCAGCAGTAGCTGTGGCCCCAGGCCTTCCCGGCATGATTTCTGCTGTTGTTCTGTAGCTTGGCTTGTCCAAACTGCGAAATTGCTGGAAACGTTCACCTTAGAAAATCCCAGCTGGGGCCAGAGCGATAGCCCAGCTGGTAGGGCATTTGCCTTGCACGCGGCCGGCCCATGCCAGCCCGGGTTCAATCCTGAGCATCCCATATGGTCCCCTGAGTACCGCCAGGAGTAATTCCTGAGTGCAGAGCCAGGAGTAACCCCTGAGCATTGCCGGGCCTGACCCAAAAAGCAAAAAAAGAAAAGAAAATCCCAGCTGTCTCTGAGTTGGGATTTCCTCTAGATCAGAACACTCACTCAGATGACCTCCCTCTCCACACGGGACAGTGCACACACGCTTTTCCCATGTGGGACATGCACACACGCTCTCCCCACACGGGACAGTGCACACATGCTCTCCCCCACATGGGACAGTGCACACACGCTCTCCCCCACATGGGACAATGCACACCCGCCCCGGGGCACCCGCCTCCCCAGGCAGGCCCCGCCCCCCACGGGCAGTGACCGCTCTCCCCATGGGACAGTGCACACGCCTCCCACGGGACAGTGCACACGCTCTCCCCTGGGACAGTGCACACACGCTCTCCCCACGGACAGTGCACACGCTCTCCCCCCGCGGGCCCCTCCCAGGGACAGTGCACACACGCTCTCCCCCGGGACGGCATCCGCTCTCCCCACACGGGACAGTGCACACGCTCTCCCCACATGGGACAGTGCACACACGCTCTCCCCACGCGGGACAGTGCACACGCTCTCCCCACATGGGACAGTGCACACACGCTCTCCCCGCGGGACAGTGCTACACGCTCTCCCCACACGGGACAGTGCACACGCTCTCCCCACACGGGACAGTGCACACACGCTCTCCCCGCGGGACAGTGCACACACGCCTCCCCACGGGACAGTGCACACACGCTTTCCCCACATGGGACAATGCACACGCTCTCCCCACATGGGACAGTGCACACGCTCTCCCCAGCGGGACAGTGCACGCTCTCCCCACATGGGACAGTGCACACGCCTCCCCCACGCGGGACAGTGCATACACGCTCTCCCCACACGGGACAGTGCACACACGCTCTCCCCACACGGGACAGTGCATACACGCTCTCCCCACATGGGACAGTGCACACCGCTCTCCCCACATGGGACAGTGCACACACACGCTCTCCCCCACACGGGACAGTGCACACGCTCTCCCCACATGGGACAGTGCACACACGCTCTCCCCACACGGGACAGTGCACACGCTCTCCCCCACATGGGACAGTGCACACACGCTCTCCCCACGGGACAGTGCATACACGCCTCCCCACACGGACAGTGCACACACGCTCTCCCCACACGGGACAGTGCATACACGCTCTCCCCACATGGGACAGTGCATACACTCTCTCCCCACACGGGACAGTGCATACACGCTCTCCCCACATGGGACAGTGCACACACTCTCCCCACATGGGACAGTGCACACACGCCTCTCCCCACACGGGACAGTGCACACGCTCTCCCACATGGGACAGTGCACACATGCTCTCCCCACGCGGGACAGTGCATACACGCTCTCCCCACGGGACAGTGCACACACGCTCTCCCCACACGGGACAGTGCATACACGCTCTCCCCACATGGGACAGTGCATACACTCTCCCCACACGGGACAGTGCATACACGCTCTCCCCACATGGGACAGTGCATACACTCTCTCCCCACATGGGACAGTGCACACACGCTCCCCCACATGGGACAGTGCACACACACTCTCCCCCCACACAAGACAGTGCACACACGCTCTCCCTACACGGGACAGTGCACACACGCTCTCCCCACACGGGACAGTGCATACACGCTCTCCCCACACGGGACAGTGCATACACTCTCTCCCCACACGGGACAGTGCACACGCTCTCCCCACACGGGACAGTGCATACACGCTCTCCCCACACGGGACAGTGCACACACGCTCTCCCCACACGGGACAGTGCATACATGCTCTCCCCACACGGGACAGTGCACACACGCTCTCCCCACATGGGACAGTGCACACACGCTCTCCCCACATGGGACAGTGCACACACGCTCTCCCCACGTGGGACATGCACACACGCTCTCCCTCTCTATGTGGGCATCCAAGTTGTCACAGTTTCTCAGAAGAGCCAGGACTGGACTGACACTGGTTGATACGAGAGCGTCCAGTTACTGGCATGAGAAGATGATTTAGATTCTGTTTATGAATCAGCTGAGTGTCCGAGAAGTGGTCCTGGAAGAACTTCAAGAATTCAGAAAAGGAGGGCTGGAGTAATAGGACAGCAGGCAGGGCACTTGCCTTGCGTACAGGCCACCTGCCTTCCATCTCCAGCGCCCATAGGGTCCCCCCGGCAGAGCCAGGAGTAACCTGAGCAAAGCCAGGTGATCCAAGATGCATGCATGCTCTCTCTCTCTCTCTCTCTCTCTCTCTCTCTCTCTCTCTCTCTCTCTCTCTCACACACACACACACACACACACACACACAAGCTTTCTGGGCCAGAGCAATAGTACAGCGGATAGGGCATTTGCCTTGTATGTGGCCAATCCAGGTCCAATCCCCGGCGTCCCATATGTTTCCCCAAGCATGCCAGGAGTGACACCTGAGTGCTGGAGCCAGGGAGCCAGGAGTAATCCCAGAGCACCACTGGGTGTGGCCGAAAAACAAAGAAGTAAACGAAAGCAGGCAGGGTTCTTGCCTTGCATATAGCTGAACTAGGTTTGATCCCTGGCACCCTGTATGGTCTCTCAAGCCCTGCCAGGTGTGATCTCTGAATGCAGAGCCAGGGGTGTGGCCCAAAACTAAATCCGAATTCTGGGAAGGCTTCCCTCACCCCCCATCCTGCCCGAAAATGCCAGGCAGGAGGGAAAGCAACAGAATAAGTGTTTGCCCTTAGCTGCTCTGCCCTGCCTAGCACAGAGCTGATGAGCTTGGCACTCAGCAGTCGTTTGGTGCCAACCAAACTGCACTGACCCTTCCTTTGGTGAGCCCTGCCTTTGCCCACCCCGCCACACTCCTTGGGAATAGAAGCACCTGTATTCAAGCCAGAATATTTAGCCCCCAGGTTAGAACTAGATCATTTTACCCAGGTTCCACCTCCCTGGCCTTTCATGTTCTGCTTTGCCAAGTCACCCAGGCAGGCATGGAGGTGGAGGGTGAGTCCCCACCATAGATCCTCGTCCCCACTAGGTGGCAGAAGGAGAGCTGCTGAGCTCCCTGAGCACGCTTCCTTCTGCGGGGTTACTCAGGGTCTTGTGACTGACCACCCCAGCCTGGCTGCCCCGATGGAGGAAGTGGGCAGTATATGCCTCCCATGGTGACTCCTGGCAGAACAGATCCATAAAAGGCAAGCAGAGGGCACCCCATTTCTGTACGGAACACTTGCCTGGAGACCCAGGGAGTCTCAGAGCCGCACCCCCGGTCCAGAAGGCTCCCGGATTCTCTGCCCCAGGCCTGCAGCAGGCTCCCGCCTCCCAGCTTCAGGGCGCCCAGCTCTCAAGGGCGGCTTGTGTGGCACTGCTGGAGCACAAGCCCTCGGGCCGCCTGCCCTTGCCCATGAATGCCTGTCTCTCACCCGGACGCCCTCTCAGTCACCTCTTTGTCAGGCCCCAGCTCTGGGATGCAGTGCCCAGCAGGCCTCAGACTTGTGTCCTCCCAGCTCTGTGAGATCCAGGGATCTAGTTAATCTCTCCACCCTCTCCCCCCACTCTCAGAAGGGGGCGAGGGGCCAAGACATGATCAGCTCTGGGTCCTCAGCCTGGCTCTCCAGGATGGAAGGACGGAGTCACAGAGCCGCAGTCTCTGTGATGGTCTACGAGACTGGATGCCACAGGGTTTGCTCATTTCCCCAAGTCCTTTTTAGGAAGGGGGAGACCAAGGTGTTCTCCTTTCCCCTTCTGAGGGGCCCCTGGGCCTGCCTGTGTCCAGCAGGACAGTGTGATGAAGAAGCACTGCTGGCTGGGGGTGTCAGCAGCAGAGCTGTGGAGGCCCGCCTGGCATGCGGCATGGCCACTGCTCAGCCCTCTGCAGAGGAGCCAGAGGCTTCGTTCCCATCATTAGCCAGCAGAGGCCCGCCAAGAAACGTCTGGCAGCCAATGGGTTAAAGTCTTGGCTTTATTATGAGCCCAAGACAAGAGATGCACTTTAAGGATTTACGTAAGAGTTTGCCTTCCAGGGACTTGGCGTGATTCCTTCCCTGCCCCCTTCCTTCCAGAAACCGTCTTATCCCTTCCCAGCTCTCCCCTCCTCTCCTGCTCTGTCCACGCCGGCTCTTAGCACCTCTTCACATCCTGCTCCCAAGTGGCAGCTGCGGGGGGTGTCTGCCCAGCCCCTCTCCAGCAGCCGGAAGTGGCATGGTTTGGTTTTACTTAATCCCAGAGTGATGGATGCAGCCCGGACTGCTTTGCAGGTCTTTGTAGGGACTAATCCAGGGATAAAGCCAGGCCTCGCGGGGTGGGAGAATCATCCCAAACACGCAGTGATTAATCAGTGCTTGCTTCTTCCCCTTGCTTCCCCGCTCACTTTCTAAAGCTTGACTTCCCACCCCCAGCCAATCACCCGCTTTCAAAGCCCGAAAGGCAGGTGATTTGACTCCTTTCTTCTTCCTCCTAGGCCTTCACCAGAGTACAGGACCTGCGGTACTTAGAGCTCATCAGCAGCATTGAGGTAGCTGAAGCAGCTTCTGCAGGCGGGTCTCCAGGACGGTGACACACCTCAGCAGTGCTGGGCGCTGTGGGGGCTCTGGGAGCAGGGTGGGAGACAGATGTGGGAGCATCTGTCTCTCAGGAGTGGGGGTGGTGGCGCTCTCCTCTGTGGCTTTGGACCCCTGTCTGTGGCTGGGAGGGACTGGCTTGCAGGGCGGCCAGAAGGACTGGCCACTCTTGTCACATGTGCCAGGGTAGGAGGCCTTTCCTGGAGCACCTGGCAACTCTTCACACACCCATGGCACTGGGGGAAGGGGTGGGAGTAGACTCTCCGGCGAGGGCCTCTCCTGTGGCCCACCATTCCTTGGCCGGACACTGCTCAGCAGCCCAGCCGGACAGAACTGGGAGCTAAGGGGGGTCAAGGCAGTCAGTTCCCTGTGCCCAGACGTCTTGGGTGAGGGTACACACCCTTCTCGGAGCCTGTGTGCCTGTCGCAAAAAGGCGAACATGTTTGTTCTTCGGAACAGATTTATTGTGAGGCATTGGGAATGTGAGATACATTTGAGTCCCCATATGGAAGTGGTGAGAAATCAGCAAACGGCGTGGGCCAAGTCCTGTGTCGAGCCCCCTGGGCTCAGCTGGCACGAGGCTGCAGGAGCACCCGGGCTGCAGCCCCGCAGTTCCTGCCAGTCGGTGAGCACCATGCTGTGCCCTGGCGAAGTTGGAGGTGCCACTCGCTCAGAGCCTCACCAGCTACTGAGGCCGATGCTGTTCTCGCTGCTGGATAAGTAAAGCAGAGGGGCTGTGGCGGGCTCTGTGCTCCCAGACGAGCCTGTGTGCTGCTCTGCAAGGCGTGGGCTCTAAGGCATTACCCCCACTCCCTCACCACCCACTGTCTGTCGCCTCCCGGGGCTTAGCTGCCTGGGAAAGGATTTGGTGGGCTCCCTCTGATCACAATGCCCACTCCGCTTGCCCTCAGATGTCCCTTTGGGAACCCACTGCTCTGTGTCTGTGGGTCTTAACCAGAAGTGGGAGGGAACAGCGTCATTCTCTGCAGAGGTGACTGATGGACCTGCGTGTCTCACTGTACTCCCAGCATCGGGTGACAGGGTCAAGTGAAGGCGCAGTTGTGGCCACTGGAAGAGTCCAGCACCTCCCCAGGGCCAGTTGCCTTCTTCCGGGAGGAGGCGGGATACATGCATGCTGAAGGCAGAGGCCAGGTGGCTGCGTGGACAGGAGGCAGGATAGATGTGTACTGATAGCAGAGGCCTGTGGACAGGAAGTGCTGTACGCGGGTGTTTATGGCCCAGGTGAGAAGCGAGGCCCAGAATAGACCAGGCCTTAGTGAAATCAAGATGGATTGTTTGTTAGGTTTTTGGTTTCATTTTTGGTTCTTTTGCTTTGTTTTTATCTTTGTTTGGGGGCTACACATGGCAGTGCTCAGGACTTACACATGGCGCTGCTTGGGCCTCAGTCCTGGTGGGGTTTGGGGAACCTTAATTGGTGTCGGGGATCGAACCCTGGTGGGATGTGTGCAAGGCAAGCGCCTTACCCGCCAGACTAGCTCTCCAGCCTTCTCTATTTTTATATCACTGCCAGATTTTAATTCATTTCATACTATTAGGAGTTGACTGATTACCCGAAACTATGTGCTTTTTTGAGGGGATGGTTTTAAAATTATTTCTGTCAGTGAAGAAGCATGTTGCCTCCAGCTGTTGAAACTTTCACCAGCTTGTCTCGGAGTTTGATTCAGTGTCTCTGCTCCCTCCACTGTGATACACTTGCTGGAACACAAGCCAAAGGAAAGTGCTGGGGAGGAGGGACAGGGTGCTGCTGTGTGTTTACAAATAGTCGCACTGCCGGCTCGGAATGTTCCCCAACACGGGGAGGAGTGGGCCTGCGGCTTCTCTCCATCCTTAGCTGTGCGCCATGTGCGTGGCGGTGTATGTGTCTGGGCCCACAGGTGGGGACTGGGGACGTGCCAGGGGTGCGGTGCCGAGAGCACCAGGAGTCAGGCAGTGGAGCCCTGATGCCCCGTCTGTCTGACCGCCACTCATCCCCAGGGAATCCCGGCGTCCCTGGGGTGACCTGTGTTGGTTCTCCCTCAGGGTTGGCCTGCATGGGCAGTGTAGGCCCAGTCCCTACTAGCGGTCAGTCGGTGGTACCACTCACTGCACAGGGTTGCAGCAAGATTTACCGTCCTCTTTCATGGTCTCCTTGGGAAGACACCCTAGACTTTCTCCAGGTCTGTCATCTTCCTGGTGGAGTTACACTTCTGCCCAACAGCCTGGGGCACCCAGGGCCACCCGCATCCTTACTGTGTGGAGGTGCCTTGGAAGAAAACAGCCCTGAGGAATTTCCACTAAATAAACAAAAGCTCCATTCTCCTTTGATCTGCCCTTGTCTGGGAAACATATCTGCCCTTTATTGTCCAGCGTCCCATCCGAAACCTAGGTGAGAGACTCAACAGCGCAGGAGCCAAGATGATCCCAGAAGGCAGCCCGAGGGCTCCACTTGAAATAGCAACGTGCAGTCTTTGTGAAGCTGCTTCCTGCCGTAGCTGCAGAGGCCATTTCCTGTGCTTCTCATTTTTCCAGGAGAGGAAGAAGCGGGGAGAGACCAACAATGACCTGTTTCTGGCAGATGTGTTTTCCTACCAGGGGAAGTTCCACGAGGCCGCCAAACTGTACAAGAAGAGCGGTCACGAGCGCCTGGCGCTGGACATGTACTCCGACCTGCGCATGTTCGAGTACGCCAAGGTACCCGCCTCATCCTGGGCCCTTGGGGTTCCCACACGGCAGTGCCCAGCGAGGAGTGAAGAAACTGGCCACAAAGGAGCCTCAGTGGCCATGGCTAAGCTGATCTAAAAGTCACCTTTCCAGGCTGCCATCAGAGGTGCAGAGCCGGTGGTTTAGACCTGTGTCAGCAACAGAGCTCCCAGGACTGGGTCTGAACCAGAGATTCCTTCCTGGAGAGTTCAGGCTGCCCCCGCCCCCCTCTAGCCTCTGGTCAGTGTCTTCTGCCATTCTCTGATAAGACCCTGGGTCCCTCTGACTAAAGTGCCTCCAAGTGGTCCTGGGCTTCACACAGGGCCTGTGTCACCCTGCCTGCCCCTCCAGAGGAGTCCAGGGACCCCATGGTGCTCTGGAGGGATAATGGAGAGGGAGAGTCTGTGGAGGAGCCCTGAAGGTTGTTCCCCACTGAGGGAGCTTCCAGATAGGGCTCCCTGTGGCCATGTGAGAGTGAGTTCCCCAGGACGGTGCCCACTCAAACCAGGGGGCTAGTGGCGCATGGGGCAGCCCGGCTTCCTCCTCAGAGTGCTTTGGTTAAACCACCTTTCCTGGTAGCGTCAGAAGAGGCTTCAGCAGGCTATTAAGTGAGTCATCAGCCACCACCAATTAGTGGCTATTAATGGTAATTATCTAGCTCACAAGTTCAAGATGGCAAACCTTGCTCAGTTTCTTCTGCTTCTCTATTCCCGTAGATGACTGCACTCTTAGCTGCCACCATGGGTTGGCTGCTGGCGGCTGAAGGTTATGACAGGCCAGCTGGGATGGTCTAGGCGTTCCGCCGTCAGTCCCCGGGCACCGGCCCTCACCTCTTCATTTCCCCTGCTGCTTCCTTCACCCCATTCCTCAGATCTGGGTGCCATGTCTCTCTCTCTCTCTCTCTCTCTCTCTCTCTCTCTCTCTCTCTCTCTCTCTCTCACACACACACACACACACACGATTCTGTACTGCCTAAAATCAGGTGTCTCTGGGGATAACAGTCGAGCTGAAGACAAAATGTTAAGCTGAAGCTGAAATCCTTAGAGACGGAATCCAGGCTAGAGTCAGCTCCCTGCCTTCGCTTTTCCAGACCAAAAGCCTCTTCAGGAGCTCAGAACCCTTCCAGCTGGTCACTCAGCCAAGGCCTTGCCCGTGCAGGCTGGGTAGAGGGGGAGGAGCCGGGGAAAGACACCGCTTTGCCCAGCTGCCATTTTCCTCTCAGAGGGAGTAGCTCCGGCTGTGCTTGGTTCTGAGCGTGGTACGGGCCATGTGGGCAGAAGGTGATGGTGAGAGCAGCGGGAGTCCCTAGTGGCTGCTGTCCCGCCCGCTCCGGTGGCCCCACGCTGCCCCTGCCCCCAGGTCTCCCTCACAGCTGAGGTGCTTCCGTGCCCAGCCCCCGCATGCGGGCTCGCTCCCCACCCAGAAACACTCCATCTGGTCTCTCTCTCTGAAGGTAAATATTCTGGGGGTTGTTTTTGGTTTTCATTTTCAGTCACAATTCCAAGTAGGTTGGTTTCATTTCAATCCCCCAATAGTCTGAACTTGAGGAAATGTGTACATACACATTATGTGGGGAGGGTCCACAGTGCTTATTAACATGGCATGTTTTTGTTTACTTGAAAATTGCTTCCCAAGATTCAATCTGGTTTTCGGAAAATTTTTTAAATTACATTCCCACGCACAAATAAATTGTATGCTTTCCGGATAAGTGACATGTTTATATGGTGATAAAGGGAATTATAATGCTCTTAACTCCTATGTAGCATGTCCTTATCAAAATCACCAAGCATGAGAACACTGCCTCCTCTCATTCGGTCACCCGCGCGGCCTCTTTCCGTCCAGCCAGGGTGGAGTTTTGGCCATGGCCCCCAGATAACGTGTCAGTCAGCTTCGCAGAATCAGAGAGCATTGAAACCTGGTTTGTGAAGGTCTGGAGGAACCATTGACAGACTCAGCGTCAGTTAAGTCAGGGCCCCTGGAGCTGGGCTGGTGGGATTGAGGCTGCTTCAAGCCGGTGACCCTGGGGGAGAGCCAGCAGCTTCTGTGTCTTTTCCCCGTCAGCATTGTCGCCCCAGATCCCCAGAGGGACCCTTGAAAGGACATTTCTGTCCCTTCAGGTGCCTGCCCTCTAGAAGCCCAGCTCGTCTGCCCAGCCAGACAAACAGAACTTTGGGCCCATGCAGGAAGGATCCAGAACGGCCCACACAAGGCTCCTACAGACTCAGGGTGGCTTTCCCGCCCCCGCCGGTGTGAACTTGGGAGACCACAGGCCTGTGCGGTGGGCTGGCCTGTTGGATCCGCCGCCATGGGCTACCGGAGGCCCTTTCCTCCCCTAAACTGCTGCTTGTCTCGGGCCATCTAAGATATTATTTTAGGGGCTACACAATTATCCTGGAAGCAAAGGGGGAAAGAAAGAGAGCACTAATTGTTCCAGTGGGTTTTTAGCATACGCCTCTACATTCCTGACAAATGCGAGCTGATGGGGAGGGAGTGCTTTCCTAATCCGAGCTGGGGTGACACTCGCACTCGGCGCTCATTATTCCTGAGACGAACCTAATGCAGAGCCCGGCTCTCAGCGCGCTCAATTTCCCTTTCTGAAAAGCCCCACCTTTAAAAATGTCAGCACCAAAGCGGCCTCAGCTAAGGCACACTCCCACGTTTGTATTTTGGGTAACGTATCCCGAAGTGAGGTGCTTTTCTGAGTCTGCCTGTTCTGCCTTCTCCAGGCAGTTCAGGGAAGCTGGCACAGCCCCTGAAGGGTCCCTGTGTAAGGGACACAGGCCGCAGCCTGACCCCTGACCGCAGGCTCCTCTTATTGCAGAAGTGCCCTCCAGGCTCCGCCCAACCCTGAAGCCCTGTGGCCTCCCACCGTCCCCACCCACAGACAGCTCTCTTTAGCGTCCAACTCACTGTTGGCTTTCTTGCCAGGCTCGTCCCAATGCCTAGAGCTCAGGCAGCCCCTGTCTTGACTGGACTCGAAAATGGATGTGAACACACTTGCCACATTCTGCTGCTGGGAGAGGGCAGGGCGCAGAGGACTCTTCTGGAACTTTCTACAGCCGTTTATCTGTTTATGTCTCGGGACCATGTGCTCAGCCTCACTCAGGCCTATGCTATCATATTACCTGATTGAAGAGTTGGTCTGAATATTTAAGCTGCCATAGAGGAAGAGATATACACTGTGAGAGAGAGAGAGAGAGAGAGAGAGAGAGAGAGAGAGAGAGAGAGAGAGAGAGAGAGAGAGACCGAGACCTACCCAGTTCTACCCCACCCCCTGCCACACAGTTTGCGCAGTTTCAAGAGTCCGGAAAGTGTTTCACTAAAGAACAAATGCGCACTCGTGGGCAGGGCCGGAAAACTAAGGCTCAGGCCTTGACGCTGGCCTGGGCAGCCTGTGAGCCCTCCTCGAGACCGGCCGCCCAGTCAGTGCCTGGGCCGAGCTCAGCCTGCATCCTGCTCCGTGGGCGGCCCCCAGCCTGACGTCATCCTGCAGCAGGAAGTTCTAACCCGAGTGCTTTTGTTGTGCTTCCTCAGGATTTCCTTGGATCTGGAGACCCCAAAGAAACAAAGATGCTAATCACCAAACAGGCTGATTGGGCTCGAAATATCAACGAACCCAAAGCTGCCGTAGAGATGTACATGTCTGCGGGGGGAGCACACCAAGGCCATCGAGATCAGCGGCGACCATGGTTGGGTGGACATGTAGGTGCCCAGCCCTGCCCCAAGGAGTGTTGGGCAGCGTGTCATTGTGCCAGTCTGTCTAATCCTCCTGGGAGAGTGACTGCATTTGGGGGGCCACAGCTTGAACAAGTAGCTGCCTAGTCTCAGTGGGGGGTTGTGGTATGGCACCCAGGCATCAGCGGCATTTTCTGGGCTCCACTGCAAGTCTGGCACATTGACCCTCACCCATTTTTCCCATACCCTTTCTCCAAAGGAGGGAACTGGGGCACCAGGGCCAAGGTACCCCACGAGGCCCAACAACTGGGCAGTCCAGGAGCCGAACTCCAATGGGTGGGGGTCACCCAATCCCATCCCGAGGAAGTGATGCCACAGGAGCATTACGGGTGTCTCCGGGAAGGAGATGTGGAGTCTCAGAGTAACCCCAGGGTGTCTTCTAGGAGGCACTGTGTGAAGAAGATGAGGGGGCAGGACCAAGCCATAGGATAGCAGGGAGGGTGCTTGCCTTGCATGAGGCTGGCCAGGGTTCAATCCCAGCACCCATTGGGTCCCTGAGTTATCCCAGCATGCAGAGGCATGAGTAAGCCCCGAGCATAGCCGTGTGTGGACCCCAAACAAAACAATGGAAAAAAGGAGGGAAGAGGATGCGGGCAAGAGGAATGAGTGGTTCTGTTCGGACTCAGTGGTAGAGACTGTCGGGCCGCTGGGGCTGCTGGCTGCTCTGAGCCCTGGGCGTCCGACAAGGGGGCTGGAGGCCGGGTAGCCTCAGAGAAAATGGCCTCACGCATGCATATGTGTGCCCATGCTTATGTGTGTGCTTACGTGCACGTCTGCTTACGTGTGTGTATACATGTACGTATCCGCCTGTGAGCTTTGTGTATGCACACCTCTGCATGAGCATCCATGTGTGTGATGCAGGCACATATCTGTGTACTCTATACATGAGTACATGTGTGTCGCTTGCACTACATGTGTGTACACATGTCTGTGTGGATTTCTGTGGGATGCTTGTGCGTCATGTGTGCATTGCTGTCACCACTAGGTAATGGAGGGACTCCTGTGGTTGGCCCAGTCTGGGTCCTGATGGCTGGAGGTTGCTCTGGAAGTGACGCTGTGGTGCCTGGTGGTGGACAGTGGTGGCCAGGCGGGCCAGGGAAGGAGAGGGAGGGGCTGATTCCTGGTTCTTGAGCCCTAGGGGTTGGCATGTGCTGTGTGACCTAACTCCCATCTTTCTTTGTTCAGGATAAAATGTGGGTTATTGGGGCATGGGAGGCATAGATTTTTGCCTCCAAAATGATGCTGTTTGTGGACTGGGTGATTCAGGGCAGACCCAGGTACAGGCTCCAGGCCCCTGTCACATCTCATGCTGCTTTCCTCTGCTGACGGTGACTGTTGGGTAGCTGGGGTGTGGGGACCCAGGAGCGGGGTAGGAAGCAGGTTCAGGCCCTGCAGATCTGACTGAGACGGAGCCTCTCCCCAGGCACGCTGGGTGGGGTGGGGCGCACCGAGCTGCCTGCACCACCTTTCTCTAAAAAAAGTGTGTCCTTTTCTCTGCCGAGGGAGCAGTGGTATTTTTAGAGCCGTTATTATTCAGAGTGTAGATTGACAGCTCCTGAGCTTGCCGGAGACGGCAGCTGCCTCCCTGTTCTTTCTCACTAGGAGCAAGGCGGGTGGCAGCCTTTCTGTGGAAACCTGGGCTGCTCCCGCCCCAGAGCGCTGCAGGGGGAGCAGTGTTCCAGCAGCCCTGTCCATGGGGAGGGTGGCGCTCCTCACGGCCCTGCTGGGCTGCACCCAGCTCCCCATAGACGGCCTGCAGTGAGCTTCAGCCGGACCCTCGGCACTGAGGAGAATTCCCAGCAGGCTGCAAAAGTTTTTGCCACTTCCTGACTGCAGCCTTTAGTCAAGTGGAAATAATCGCATCCCTTTGGGTGGGGAGGTTCAGTGAGAACATGCACCGGGTGCTGGGGACAGGAGGTGACAAGCACGCCAAAGTCTCCGCGACCTGCTGGGGAGACTGGGAACTGCTGAGGAGGCCCCTGAGGAGGGGGCGGAGGCCTGCAGCACCTCTCCCAGATAGCAGCAGGTCCGGTGTTCTGGTCTGTCATTCCTCACGCTATGGTCCCCGGATAGACCTCAGGACAAGGATGTGAATGCCCCGCCCTCAGCGGCCTGCCCTCGGGCTCCTTTCCCAGGGAGCATCTTCCCTCTCCCTCCTATCCTCTCCAGGTTGATCGACATCGCCCGGAAGCTGGACAAGGCTGAGCGGGAGCCTCTGCTGCTGTGTGCACAGTACTTCAGGAGGCTGGAGAACCCGGGCTACGCGGCCGAGACCTACCTGAAGATTGGCGACCTGAAGTCGCTCATCAGGCTGCACGTGGAGACGCAGCGCTGGGACGAGGTGAGAGAGAGCAGCCCTGCCCTGAGTTACCGAGGCCGTGGGGGCTGCCTTTGCATGCGCTCATTCGTTCATCCCATCTGTCCACTGACACCGGCTCCAGGCCTGCCCTGTGATGGGCCACAGGAGTCCCTCAGGCCTGCCTTGATCTGAGCTACCTCTGAGTGTTGGCAGGGTGGCACTGTGGTAGGGACTGCCCTGTCCTTCCCAGGGGCACGCTGCCAGGGGCTTCTCCCCATTGAGCCCCTCGGGCAAAGGGAGAGACCGGCAGGAGGCGGTGGCCCGGGAGGGGCAGGCGAGAACCTTCTAGACCCGAAGGAGTAGTGGCTGGGGAGGGGCAGCCCTTTCTGCACATCCCTCCCAGCTCCTGAACTGCCTTTTCCCTCATTGATTCTCTCTGTGCCTCTGTCCTCACTTCACTACCTGCCAGTCTGAGCTACTTGATAGCGCCTTCACCAGGCCGCCTCCGGGCAAGAGCTGCCTGACTCGCCTGCCCCTCCGAGGGGGCTGGTGAGGTGGCAAGGTCGCTGCTGAGGAGAGGCTGCTGAGGGCAGGGGATAATGGCTCCCCCGCCCGCCTGCCAGATCTTCTCCAGGGCGGCAAGCAGAGCATCTTTGGCTCTTGGCTGGATGTCAGCCAGCTCTCCCTCTGCTGCCACGCACTGTCCCCCTGTGACTCACTTCCAGTTCTTCTGCCCAGACAGGTGGTTCTGGGCTCAGGTGAAGCCGCTACGGGTCCCCGACAGCAGCAAGTGAGGCCACAGCCATCTCTGATAGCTAATAAGCGTTGATGATGCTAATGTCAATTCTGCTTCCTTAGGTGTTGCCTGCAATTAAAAGAAATCTGTTTGCAGGCTCCAGGAGCCCACGCAAACCCTCAAAATAAAATGTTTCCGATTCTGTGCCGCTTCTGTGGTCCAGAAACAGACTGTGTTGTTATTGAATCCAGGAGCTTGCATATTGCTGCTAATTGCCTTTTGTTTTCAAAGAGCTGATTTGTTTTTGCATTTCTGGGGGGCTGGGGGGGAGGAGGCGTGGCTCCCCCTCTGTGCTCTCAGGCTGGCAAAATATGACATCCCTAATGGACGCAGGCAGCGTGTGCTTCCTGGGGATGCCGTGCTCAGAGCACACTGCTCCTTCCCCAGGCCTTCGCCCTGGGCGAGAAGCATCCCGAGTATAAGGGACGACATCTACGTGCCCCTACGCACAGTGGCTGGCCGAGAACGACCGTTTTGAAGAAGCCCAGAAAGGTAGGCCATCCCCGCCTGTCTCCTTGCAGAAAAGGCGGAGTCTGCCAGCACTCTCCTTCCTTAAAGGCTGCCAAACCCCTGCCCTGACACCCTGCGGGCCGTCGCATGTGGGGCTGTATTTAATGGTGGGAACCCCAGATTCCGCACACACTGGCCTGGCGCTGGGCAGGTCCACTTCTTCAGTGCCAATCCCCCAGGTGCCCTGGCCCATGAATCCACAGTCAGCCCTGCAGTTTGGCTGCTCCCAGGCTCACCCAAGGCAGAGGCGAGGACACAGATGAGAGGAGAGAGGGACTTGGGCAGCCCCCCAGGGAGGTGACCAGAGGGAGGACTCCCAGAGTGCCCCCACATTCTCACCACCTGTGTGGACTCCCCTGTGTCTTGACAAATGGGGTTCACAGGAGCAGGCCATGCCGGGAACAGGCTTGAAGGAGTAGAGTCACTCCCTGGCAGTGCCTTCCTGCTGTGCCAGGGCTGGCTGGGCACTTCACCTTGAGCCTGTCTTGCCTCACACCTTGCCAGCACCCTGCAGAGGTGCCAGGGTATGTGCCCGGCTCCTGTGTGCTCCCGAGGGCTGGCTGCCTCACAGGGCACCGTCCCACTGCACTTGGTGTGTGTGAGCTCAGGAGCGCCACACCTGTTAGGGACCAGCCCCGCCTGTGGATGCTGTGTTCAGTCCCCCTGTTGGAACACCTCAGCTAAAAGCCCCCGACAAAGGATGGTATACCCCCCACCCACACACACACCCCCACACACACACTTCAGCAGCTCCAGAGCACCCAGTGGCTGAAGTATGTGCATGTTTGGGCAAAACACATCACCCTACCCATCTGTCTGTCTGCCCTTCCAAGAATCTATCGCCATGGTAACTTGGGGCTCAGTCAGGAGATGAGAGATGAGAACAGATAAAGGCCAGAGCTTTCCTCTCAAAAGTGGAGGATTTGGGTCATCTGAATGCCCACATATGGGCATGTATCACAACTAGAAGTGACGCCCCGAAGCCCCTCACACCCCAGGACCTGGCATGCAGGAGGTGCTCACCGATTTCTGTTGGGTGAATGGAGATTCAATGTTTTTGAGATATTGTTTTAGTGTTTTTGCAGATGTTGGCTGCTAGGACTGAGCCAGAATTTTCCAAGGTTTTCACCTAAACATGGTCAGTGAAAGTGGGCAGAGTTCGAGACCTGAGTGGGCCACTTGACTGCCAGGGTGCTGAGCCTGTTGTAATGGTCCCTTGAGGTCGTCACAGTTAAGGTCCCGTGTGAGGTGCTAGCCTAATGGCAGTTAGGTCCTGTCACTGACAGAAGAGGAGTTTGACATCTCAGTGCTCTAGCGGGTATAGCCTTCAGCCTGCAGGTACCCTGCCCCCACTGAGCCCAGAGGCCCCCCACCCCCATGTGGCCTGTGCTTTGGCCCTGCAGCGTTCCACAAGGCCGGGCGGCAGGGGGAGGCGGTCCAGGTGCTGGAGCAGCTCACGCACAATGCCGTGGTGGAGAGCAGATTCAATGACGCCGCCTATTATTACTGGAAGCTGTCCATGCAGTGCCTCAGTATAGCTCAAGGTAAGCAAACAGCCGCCAGGCCGCTCTCCCCTAGCTCCACTCTGGCACCAAGATAAACATCGAAAAGGCTGGATGCTTTAATCAAAGCCCTGGGCTCGCGGATGGGGCATATTGTCCGGAACCCTGCCTTGCCTGGCGTAATCTGCTGCGCCATCTCTTTCCAGCTGCCCGAAGGCTGGAGGAGGCGGATAGGGCCTTCCTAGGCTATGGCTGGGAGATCTTGTCCCGGGGCTTATTCAGAGCATCTCTCCCTGTTACCTGGGGCTGCCGTGGGGCCTGGAGAGCCCCTGGTTTTTCAAACTCTAATGAAATGAGAGATGAAAAGAGGCCGCCTCCAGTAACACACTCCAGGTTCTCAGTGGCCCAGGCAGGAAAATGGCTTGATGCTTCCTTTGCGCCACCCGTGTGCCCTGAGGGCCTTCTGGAAGCTGAGGGGGGCCCACCGCCTGCCTGCCCACTGCGGGACACTGCATTAGAGGCTGCAAAACAAGTCAGTGCTCTTCCCTGTGTTCTCGGTCCCTGTGGGTAGAGCCGGGGTGCCGGCCCTGCACCCTCCACTGGGCTGCCGTGAGCCTGGAAGTCCCATGGGTGGTGCACGCCTCTGTCCCCCTGCTGGGGCTCCTGGCTTGGCTGATGCGAGGCCGAGGGAAGGAGGTGAGCAGGCCCCAGCTGACCCCTGCACACCCTTCCCAGCTGGTGGCCTCCCTCTTTCTGTCACAGCTCCCACAAGGCCTTGGGCGCATAGGCCCCAGTGTCTGAGACTTGGCCGGCATGGGCTCTGCCAGCTTCTCCACAGAGCACCATCCCCTCACAGCACCTTTTACCCTCTGAGGCTCAGTCAATACTGGGGATGCCCAGACGCTGGCCGCACTGCCACTGCCTGGCCCTTCCTTCGAGACATGGCCTGACTCGCCCCTTCATTCCACCCCACAGATCCTGCCCAGGAGGACAGCATGCTCCGGAAGTTCCATCACTTCCAGCACCTAGCCGAGCTCTACCATGGCTACCACGCCATCCACCGCTACTTGGTAAGGCAGCCAGGGCGCAGCCTGCACGGAGAGCAAGCCTCGTTGTTCCGTGGTGCTGTCAGTGTTCCTCTGTGGCCTGCTTGTTTGGGCTTCAGTTTTGGAACCAGACCTGGCTCAGTGCTCCGGGTCATTGCCATTGGTGATTGGGGCCCTTAGCAGTTCCTCCTGACCCTGCACTCAAGAATCTCTCCTGGTGATGCTTGGGGAGTAGCTGGGGTAACAGGGATCAAACCCAGGTCTGCCTCGTATGAGACAAGTGCCTTCCCTCTATCGCCTGGCCCCTGCAATGGGCCTTGTAGCTGCTCACCTCAGGTTGGATGATTCGGCTCTGGGCTTAGCAGACTGAGGGCCGCAGGCCTACGGTGGCCTGGGGAGAAACCTGGTAGGGCCCATCCTAGGGTGGGCAGTTGCTGTCATAACCAGAGGCGAGGTTCTTCCTGCCCTCTGTCTCCCTCCCAATCTAGGGCTCAGTCTCTTCCCTAAAGGCTCAGCCCCCTCTTCTCAGCCACTCCGGGCTGCTTCTGCCCCGCACATTCCGTCTGCCCATCGGCAGCGGGGAGCAGGTGCCAGGCTGCTGCCAGGCGCCTTGGCTTGGTGTCCTCAGTCACTGCACAGATGCTGAGTGTTCCCTGAGGTAGGGCTCGCTTGTCCGCTACGACAAGCGGAAGAAGAGCAGTGGCAGCTGCACCGCGAGCACAACGCCGCACGGTCTCTCCGCCTCACACAGGAGGTCGCGTGCAGGGTCCCTGCAATGGAAACAAAGTCCTGACTTCTGACAGGTCCCAGCCCCTGCCGGCGCGCCAGCCTGTGGCCCAGGCTGAGCGTCTGCGCCTCCCAGTGGCCTCCACCCTTCCCCTCATCTGGCACCTTCCTGCTGCCTGGGAAGTCGGGTCAGAGCCCACAGGCCGCACCCCGCATCCTGACCCAGCCTCAGGGCTCTCACCTCCGGCTAGGCTCATCCTAGGCGGTGACTCAGCGGAGGCACAGGGGCCAGGCCATGCCCTGCATGGCCCCGGGGAACCAGCGCCTCTCCAGCTCTCGTTGCCACCAGGAGGAGCTGGGCCCTTCCTCTACCCAGCAGACAGGTGTGTGACAGGCTGTGCTGAGGCCTCAGAACACCGCCCTACCTTATTCCTGCCGAACTCAGGTGGAGGGCTTCCTGGAGGAAGAGGAGAGGGTGCAGGGCTGGAGAGTCTCCAAGGGGTAAGGGACGGGTGGGCAGTCCTGACAGGTCAGCAGGCGCACAGGCCTGAGGGGGTCTGAGTGAGGGTTTGGCCTCAGGTGATCTAAGCAGCTCTGAGGACCCTGGAAGAGAAGCATCAGCCCCTCCTGAGACGTGGGGCTCCCACGCAGAGCAGCGGGACCCCGCTTCTCATCCCCCACGCATGAAACCCAAGGGGGCTCTTTGGCTGTCTCGTGCCCAGGGGCTGCCGGGCTGCGGGTGTCAGTCAGCCAGTCTCAGGGAAGAGCCGCCCAGGAGCCGCAGTGGCCGCATGAGTGAGGCCCCACAAAGGCAGACAGCTGGGGCCAGAGATGAGGATGGACTCCATGGTCATCAGCAAGGCCATGGCCCGGGAGGGCAACGGGAGGTGTCCAGGCTGTCCATCAGCCCTCTGCAGCAGTGCTTTCAGAACAGGGCACTTCACTCCCTGGCCGGCGCTCAGAGCACCCCCCGGGTGCTGAAGGCCAGTTCCTTCAGCTGAGGACCGAGCACCTATGGTCCTGGCCTGTGCCAGGCACTGGGCACTGATGAGCTGAGAAGCTTTGCATGCGTGTGTGTCTTTGGGCCTGGCCTCAGGCTGCTGTGAAGGGAAGGGGAGTGTGGTCACCCCGCGCCATTCTGCTCTTCTGGATCCTCTGGGTTTCCCAAGCTCTGCCCCTTTGGGCCGGGTGGCCATGAACCTGGCAGCGAGCTGAGGCTCTCACCATGCCCATAGTGGGGATCAACCCTATGGGGGCTGGTCCTGGCCTGCCCAGAAGCTGGGCCCCGGTGCTTTGCTCACTGCTGGCCGAGGCCCCTCCGGAACTTGGGCCCCCATGTGCTTTTCTCGCTGCAGGAGGAGCCCTTCAGTTTCCATCTTCCTGAAACGCCTTCAACATCTCCAGGTTCCTGCTGCACAGCCTGACCAAGGACACCCCCTTGGGCATCTCTAAAGTGTATCCTTTCCTCGCCCGCCCGTGGTCCCCACTCTTGTCTAATGGCCTGAGCACTTCTTTCCAGAGGCTTCCGGCAGAAGCTCCCTTAGGGAGGGCGAGAGCTTGCCCCTAGTGCTATGGGAGAGCCCTGCCAGGGGCCAGTGCCAAGAGGAGATGAGTGCCCGGCTCTCAACTGCACCCAGCAGTGGGCCTCTGGTCGGCCCTTGTGGCCCCACCCTGAATCTGCCCTGGGGGCACTGACTGGATCGAGCAAGCACCAGGTCCAGCTCTTAGAACCTGGGACTCTTCCGTGGGGGTCAGGCACATTTGTTCCTCTCCTCCAGGTTGTTGGAGCCCCAGGTACTGAACCAAATCATAGGTGACAGAGCTGCCAGTCCGTTGGTGCTAGAGGGATTGAACACTGGGAAGGCGGGAGCACTGCGGGATGGCGAGGAGGAGCTGGGGCAGGAGCACGGCGGGAATGGCGAGGGAGGAGCTGAGGCCCAGCCAGACATGAAGGGTACCCGAACTCTGCCAGCTGGTGTGTGAGGTCGAGAGAGGCCCCGCCTTTTCTCTAGGAGGAAGATCCCTCCTAGGAGTGGACACGTGCTCCAAAGGGTTACGTGCCAGGGGAACCCCAAATCAAGGTGCCACGGCCCAGCTGTCATCAGCTTCTGTTCAAACCAGTTTGCTCAGACCTCTGCCCTGTGTCCCCCTGTGACCCGGAAAGGCCCCCAGCCTGTAACCCGGAGGGGCACCCCCACCTCCTGTGCACCAGGTCTGGGGACACGCTCATTGACTGAGCAGAGTAATCTCAGGTAAGGCACAGGCAGAGCACTTGGGCTCTGACCCTGAGCTGGACCTGGACAGTTCCCAGGGTCTGGAGCCAGCGGCCCCTGGTGCTGGGAGTTCTGGGTGCATATGAAGTCATTGGACAGTGCAGGGAGCCTGAGCGGGCTGAAATATTAATGGGGACAGGCTGTCTTCATCTGCAGAAACCCCGCAGGCAAGCAGCCTCTGCCTTAACCCTGGGCCCGCAGGCGAGCAGCCTCTGCCTTAACCCCTGGGCCCGCAGGCGAGCAGCCACTGCCTTAACCCTTGGGCCCGCAGGCGAGCAGCCACTGCCTTAACCCTGGGCCCGCAGGGCGAGCAGCCACTGCCTTAACCCTGGGCCCGCAGGCGAGCAGCCTCTGCCTTAACCCTGGGCCCGCAGGCGAGCAGCCACTGCCTTAACCCTGGGCCCGCAGGCGGGCAGCCTCTGCCTTAACCCTGGGCCCGCAGGCGAGCAGCCTCTGCCTTAACCCCTGGGCCCGCAGGCGAGCAGCCTCTGCCTTAACCGGACCGCGGGCGAGCAGCCTCTGCCTTAACCCTGGGCCTGCAGGCGAGCAGCCACTGCCTTAACCCTGGGCCCGCAGGCGAGCAGCCACTGCCTTAACCCTGGGCCCGCAGGGAAAACGCTCTTCACTCTGGCCAAGCAGAGCAGGGTCCTGGCGCTTACAAGCTGGCCCGCCACACCTACGACAAGCTGCAGAACCTCAAGGTGCCAGACAAATTCCAAAGGTGCATCGAGCTGGGCAGCCTGACCATCCGCCCAAGCCCTTCCATGACAGTGAGGTGTGTCCAGCCCCTGGTGGTAGTGGCATGGGGGAAGATGGCCGCTATGTCCACCGGGCTCCTTCAGCCCCTTCCAACTTCTCTCAACCTGCAGTGCTCAACTGCTGCCCAGCCCCCTTGGATCACGGTTGTGGTCAGCATTTGCAGCCCTGCCCCTGCCGAGTGCATTCTCCGTCCCTCCATCCAGACAGACCAGAGTCAAACCCCAGCCCCCTGCCCCGCCCCAAGCTGTGTCTCCGCCTTCCCAGGCCTCTGAGCACCTCGGACAGGCCACGTGTACACGAGCTTTCCCACGCCGGTCCTGCCTCCCGTAGGCCTGCCTGTTGGCCGGGCTGCTCCTGCTCCCCAGCTGCCTTTCCCTTCTGGGGACACGGACACGTGCTCCGTCCCCGGGCCCAGCAGTGCTTGTGTCCACAGGAGCTGGTGCCCTTGTGCTACCGCTGCTCCACCAACAACCCGCTGCTCAACAACCTGGGCAACGTCTGCGTCAACTGCCGCCAGCCCTTTGTCTTCTCCGCCTCCTCCTACGGTGAGTGCAGCTGCCCCCAGGCCGGGAGCCCATGTCCACACACACGCCTGACCACCCCCCCCACCCCCCCCCGCACTCACGCGCGCACCTCTGCTGGCGGGTGGGGGAAGGAGCCGGGCCGCCTGTGCGCGTGTGCAGAGGTGCTGCACCTGGTGGAGTTCTACCTGGAGGACGGCATCACCGACGACCAGGCTGTGGCCCTCATCGACCTGGAGGCACCGACGCAGAAGCCTGAGATGAAGTGGCAGGAGGTCACGAGCAGCAGCATCCTGGGAGGGCCCTTAGCCCTCACCCACCCACCCCGTGCGCGCAGTGGGATGCGGTCGGGTGACTTAAGTACAAGGGGGATGGAGACCCCCACGCAGGGCACGCAGCTGAGCCTTGGGCGAAACTCCACAGGCCTGGCCACAGCTGGTCCCTTTCCTCCCGGCTCTGTGGTCCTCAGGGTGCTTCAAACAGAGGCACTCTTGCCCTTCCCCATGGCAGGACCAACCCTGCTCTGTTCTGTTAGCTTGGCAGTGCCCAACAGGCACGCCTCAGCCAGGGCCCGGGAGACGGTGTGCTGCATGCTGGGGCCAGGCCTGCACAGTGCCCGCAGGGGCCCCATTGCGGGCTTACCCCCCCCAAGGCCACATTTTTTAAAAAATTTATTTTTGAAATGTTATATCACCGTGAGATGGACCGTTACAAAGCTGTCCATGGTTGGGTTTGTCATGCAGTGTTCCAGCACTGTCCCTCCACCAGTGACCCGGACCCTATTTTTGAGAGAAGGAATGGTGGGGAAAGGGCCTGTGTGATCCTGCATGCGGGCTCTAGGCTCAGCTGGGCTGCTGCTGCTGAGTGGCCACACTGGACAGCGAGTCTGAGCCTGCAACCCACGGGAGCCCCACCACAGAGCCTTGTTGGCTCTCCCTGGCAGAGGGGCAGCCCAGTTGCCCCAGCTGAGCTGGGGAGTTGCAGGAACTCTGCTCCTTGTCATGGGGGTCTGGCCTGCAGGGTGGCGCCCTCAGACTGCCTTGCACCGGCTGAGTGTGTCCAGGAGGCGACTGCTGCGACCCTGACGCTGCCGAGGCCTCCCCTCACACTGCTGCTGGCCTGCAGGAGGTGAGCAGCCTCACTGCCGGCGCCCTGTTCCTCCAAATCCCCTCTGCCCGGCAATCGTAGGGAAGGGGTCAGGATTCCTGTGAGCCTTTTGGTTTGTGGACCACACCCGGCCGTGCTCAGTGCCTATGCCTGGCTCTGAGCTCAGGGTCACTCCTGGTGGGGCTCAGGGGACCCTTGTGCCGGGGGTGGAGCCCAGGTCAGTGTGTGCAAGGCCAGTGCCCCCTGCTCTGCAGTCCTTCAGCCCCAATGCCCCTGAGTCTTGGCAGAGGTGGAGGGGCCTGTTTCCCGCTTAGCCTTAGACTCTTCCTTGACCAGACGCCCTCAGATTCCCAGACTCTGAGGCTAGACGAGAGCTCAGGCACCGCTGGGGACAGCGACCCCTTCACAGCAAAGCTGAGTTTTGAGGTGAGAGACCCCTGAGGCCAAGGGAGTTGGGGGAAGCGGGGTGTGGGCTTCTCCCCTGGGCGCCCCCTACCCGGATGCCGTGGGGGCTGTGCCGTGGCTGGGGATGTCTCTGGGGACTCATGGGGAGGGGGCCGAGGGCCCCATGTGCCTGCCCACCCTACAGCAGGGGGCTCGGAGTTCGTGCCCGTGGTGGTGAACCGCCGGTGCTGCGCTCCATGAGCCGCCGCGACGCTCCTCATCAAGCGCTGGCCCCCGCCGCTGCGTTGGCAGTACTTCCGCTCACTCCTGCCGGCGCCGCCGCACCGCGGTGCCCTCCTGCTTCCAGGTACCGGGCACACCCAGTGTCCACTGCTGTCCCCTCCCTTGGGCAGGCAGGGGAGCCCAGTGATCCTCAGTGACCAAGACCAAGCCCCGAGAGGGGCACCTCGAGGCTGCCCTTCCACCCTCCGCTCTCCTCCGGTGCTGCTGGCCTAGAGAGGACACTGTGTGGTCCTCGGGGAAGGAGGAGCCGGGCCCCTGGCCCCTTTGGGTCTGTTTCATTGCCCAGGGCAGCAGCACCCAGAGCTCACCACGCCGCTGTCCCTGCAGATGTTCCATTCAGAGGACTACGAGCTGCTGGTGCTCCAACACACGTGCTGCCCCTACTGCCGGGCGCCGCCTGGACGACACGGCCAGTGAGCTCCACACCCGGGCCAGTGAGCACCACACCCGCCAGTGAGCTCCACACCCGGGCCAGTGAGCACCACACCGGGCCAGTGAGCTCCACACCCGGCCAGTGAGCTCCCCTTCCCCAGACAGGGAGACCGGCACCCTGGGAAGGTGAGCTCCGGCACACATCCCGCCCCACACACTCTGGGACAGTGAGTGCCGATGTTCTGGCCACCACACACCCTGGCAGCGCCGCACCCCCAGTGCTACCCAAAGTGCAGGCCAGGAAGAAGAGTTGGACTCCCCGTGTCTTTCTGCCCAGATGAAGTTTGTATTTTAGGGAGGCGCGGGTGTTGCCACAGAATCCCTATTTCTGGCATTTCGTGCCTTGTAAATAGCACCAAGGGATGGAGAGGGGAACATACACATATATTTTCTAAGAAAAAAAAAATCTGTTACTTTCCGAGCGGCTCCGTGGATCTGTCAGACCATTAACATGTACACTTTGCGAACAGATTGCCTCAATAATTACAAATAAAAGGGCTACTTATTTTCATCAGTGTCTGCATTTTAGCAGATCTTCGTATTGTCTGCGAACTTAATTTCCGTATGCAAAAGTGCACCTGTTTCTAATTTCATCGGAGAGGACATTACATTTGTGTGCTCTTAGAATTTAATCTAATCGAAACGGCAATATGGAGAATGGGTCAGGGAATGGGTGTTCATTTATTTGGGCATAACAAGGGGGACGGGCAAGTACCTGGCGGCAAGAAACAGGACAAAGATCTTCGCGCCCAGTTCTGCCTCCCGCGCCCCACCGAAATCCTCCTGGAGGCCGTTGTCCACCCTGAGGCTTTGCCCAGGTAAGTCCCGTGGATTCCAGGGATCAAAGGCAGGGGTAAGGAGAGACAGCTGGCACATACCAGGGCCCCGGTGCCGCCACGTCCGTGTGGTCTCTGCTCACGCCAGCCCTGAGGCCATCGGAGCTGATCTGCAGTTTCCATGCCTGGACAGGCAGACACATGGGGCCCCGCGAGCCCAGTGCCCAGGCGGGAAGGCCGAGTCCTGTGTGCGTCACTTTAGGTACAGCCTGACCAGCCAGGGCATCCCGGAACCTGAGATTAGATCCTGAGTCTGCAGCCTAGTTGGCAGTGGGCAGGGCAGAGCAGGTGTCCCCGTGGAGGGGAGATGCCGGGGCCCAGCCAAGAGTGCCAGGCTGCCCCAGGCCCGCCCGCCTGCCCGCGCCCGCCTCCCCTGCATCTCTGGAGACGATTCGGGAACATAGAGAAAGGGGCCAGACAGTTGTGCCAACAGAACTCGCCGCCGAGTGTCTAATTACTTACGATCATGCATGCTCTCTCTCTCGCTAAACATTTATTAATGTGTTAGGGTTTCCATTAGCGTGTTACTTGAACTGAAATCATTTGCATATGGCTGGGAAAGCGGGAGAGGGGAAACAGCCCCAGCCACCAACAGGCGCCAATCACGGTGACAGATCAGATGGTCCGGGCTAGGCAGGGCGAGGCGCCGCCTGAGATGCCCGCGTGAAGTGGGTGCAGGTGCCGCGCTCTGCATGGTCGGGGGGCGGGGCCAAGACCACCTTTGCTCCCATCTCAGTGCTCTCGGCCTGCGGCGGCCCCAGCCACTTAGTCTCTTTCTCTCCACCAGCATTTCTGGAGCCAAGACAGGCCGCGGTCCAGGTGCAGCCGCTGCACAGAGGCTCCTTCGGGCAGCCCTGGCCAGGGCCCGCCTACCTGACAACTGAGGTCTGTCCCCTCAGGGCTGGCCAGGAAGGCATTATGGGGCTCCTGGGACCCCCGTGTTTCACAGCCTGGGGGAGCTGGGCATGGAAGTGATCGGCTGCCGCCTGAAGCCTCGCCTTCACCCGCCAGGCCTCCACATGTTCTCCGAGGCAGAAGGAAGGAAGAGGGGGCTTAGGTGGCCCAGAGAGAGCCTGGTCCAGAACTTGTGCAGCTCTGGCTCGGCCCAGTCTCGGCCCCTGCGTGTCCCCAGCTGTCCCTTGTGCCTCTCCTAGGAGGCGGACACCACGCTCCGCGCCATCCCCTTTTCCAGTGGTATGGGACTGGACCAGAGCCAGGAGGAGCCTCATCTGAGTGGCTGCTTCAGGGCAGGGACAGAACCTGGTCAGGCCCTTCATGGGGTTCCCCTGTCCTCTGCTCCTGGACATCCTCAGAGAGGGTGGGGGGAACCTTATCACCCCAGACCAGCTTGGAGCCCCCGACAGCTGCCACTGACTCCCCTGTGGGGCCCCTCTCTCCCTAAGACTTCAGGGGGCTGAGGACGCAGGGACACCCCCCCCCCCTGGGCTCTGGGGATGAGGAAGGCAGAGGGAGGGCCCAGAGGGGCAGGAAGGGGAAGGGGAGGTGACCACAACCTCCTCTTCCCCCTTGACCTGACCAGCCAGGTGGGGTAGGGGCGGCCTGCTGACCCAGCAGCACCACATAGAGGCTTAGCCGCAGCGACCGTGTGCGCCCCACTAAGCCCTAATCTCCTCAGCCCGGCAGAACTAGGGCCCTGCGCTGGGCCCAGAGCCCCTGTGAACATAGAGGCAGGCGCCCCACCGCCCCCGAGGGCACAGGCAGGGGCCCAATTCCTCTCTGTGAGCACAGACAGGTGCCCCACCCTCGCCGCTACTCACAACCCAGCCCCAGCTGGACTGAGGGACAAAGTTCAGAAAGTCACCCGATGGGCTTGGCCACCCCATGCTCCTCCCCAGGCCTCTGACCGGGGACAGAGGAGCCTGGGCAGCTATATCCTGTGTCTCTATGTCTCTTGGCACTTGCCCCCATGAGCCTAAAACGTTCTAGGCCGGGTAACCCTGGTCCCAAATCCAACTCCACATATGGATTCCCCCAGCACTGCTGGGAGGAGCCCTGAGCACAGAGCCAGAGTGAGCCCTGAGCACAGAGCCGGGAGTGAGCCCTGAGCCCAGAGCCGGGAGTGAGCCCCTGGAGCACAGAGCCAGGAGTGAGCCCTGAGCACAGAGCCGGAGTGGGCCCTGAGCACAGAACCAGGAGTGAGCCCTGAGCACAGAGCCGGGAGTGAGCCCTGAGCACAGAGCCGGGAGTGGGCCCTGAGCACAGAGCCCGGAGTGAGCCCTGAGCACAGAGCCTGGAGTGAGCCCTGAGCACAGAACCGGGAGTGAGCCCTGAGCACAGAGCCAGGAGTGAGCCCTGAGCACAGAGCCAGGAGTGAGCCCTGAGCACAGAGCCAGGAGTGAGCCCTGAGCACAG
>JAJIBD010008677.1:0-98787 GCA_021461705.1 Cryptotis parvus
AAAGCCCTTGCCTTACATGTAGACAACACTGGTTTGTTCCCCACTACCACATAGGGTGCCCTAAGCACTGCCAGGGATGATCACTGAGCACAGAGCCAGGAGTTAGTCCTGAGCACTATAGGGTGAGACCAATCATCACCCCCTACAAAGTTCTTCCTTAAAATAACCTCAAATGTTGAGCTTCTCATGATCCTGTGGTAATTTCCAAATTGCTAAATCACAATATGTGCCTTTCATCTTCTAATGTTTACACTTCAGCACCATTTAAAAAATACATTTGTCAGTCATATGTGTTTAAGCCTGCCATGAGACAGTTGGATTTGCCTGGTGAAAAATCCGGTGCACAGATTACAAATATCAACTGCTGTTAACATTCTGCACTCAGAGGCCTCATAGCCAGAGGCCTCCACAGCCAGGGGAGGCAGCAGAAGGCAGGAACTCATTAAAGCAGTGAATCAGGGCTTAGTCCTCAGGCCTTTAAAAACAAATATTCTGCCACTTATTCAAAGATTGCTGACAGATTCTCATTATGTGACTACTTAGCTCATGATTAAACCAAAAGATTCTCTCCCAGGTAGTCACACAATATTTACCTCACACGGCAAAGATGAAAATTGGCACTGCTGAAATTTCATTCACCAAAACCCCTGGGTTGAAAATGATTTCTGAAGTTACAGAGACAGGAGGGTCTTCTTGCGGGGGCCGGGGGTTCTTAGCAAGGAGCTCTAACAGTCTAATAGTGTTCATGGCAGCCCTGCCCCCGCCAAGTTGGAGGAGATGAGATGAGTACCGCAAATGTATACTACCGCCATAGAAAAACACCACCAAATAATAATCAGAATAGGGAGGGAGAATTCAAGGAGCCCATGGAAGACTAGGATAAAGCATCTCTGATGGAGGCTGAGAGCCTGGATTTGCCTCACCCATGAGTGGGTGGGACCAGGATGCTTCGGTCCTGCCCAGCAGCGTCTGCATTTGCATTGGATAATACAGAAGGGTGTTCTGGAAGAAACACTCTGGTAACTTCCCAAGAAAATGCTGAAATACAAAATCCATAAAAGGGCTGGAGCGATAGTCCAGCGGATAGGTGTGTTTGCCTTGCACGCGGCCGGTCCATGCAGGCCCAGGTTTGATCCCCGGCATCCCATATGGTCCCTAGAGCACCACGAGGGGGTAATTCCTGAGTGCAGATCCAGGAGTAACCCCTGAGCATCGCCAGGTGTGACCCAAAAAAAAAAAAAAAAGAAAAAATCTATAAAATACATGGAAGAAAATACAGGCTGAACACTCTAAGAAGTGGAACTCCGGGGCGTTTTAACAAGTTGTCTTCAACAAAAGCAAGGACAGGGTATGGAGGGATAGTGCTGCAGGTAGGGAGCTTGCCTTGCACCACGGCCAACTTAGTACTCCAGATGGCCTCCCTGAGCCTTCCAGGGAGTAATCCCCTAGCATAGAGCCAGGCAAAGCACTGAGCACAGCAAGGTATGATTCCAAACAAAACAAGCAAAAAGAAAAAAAAAAAAAACAAAGGCGACAAAAAATAAGCAAATGCACCATATCAAACTGGAAGTTTGCATAATAAACCCAAGCTAATATTAAGACACCTTACTAAACGGGAGAAAATATTTGCTTACAATACATAAATAAAGGACTAATATCTAAGATTGATAAAAGCTCATCTGTGGGCCAGATGTTGGGGAGCTGTTAGTGTCCCCAACAGTATCAGGGCTCGAGTTCCCTTCTACCTCAAGGACCAGTGACAGATGAACAAACCAAGAGTTCAACACAGTTCCAAAAGGCTTTTTACTAATCACCAATAATTAAACAAGCTCTGCTACTACAATCCAAGATAATGGGATTTCCCCAGACCTCTAGCTCTTGGCCAGACCTCTGGCCATGAACTCAGTCCCAGGTCTCCCACAAAAATGAATGCTTTCTTCCCCAAATCAGTCCTTTTATATACCCAAAAGCCCGCCAGACTCTTTTCTTCTGGGCAGGTTGCATCAACAAAGATCAACCAAATCAGTTTTTAGGTACAGATGTTAAGAAGTGCCACACTTCTAGTTCAAGTCTAAACAAATGATAATTCCAGGGCCTAGTCCCTTCCTCTGAGATTATCTCTTATGTCAATCACTGGAGAGATGAGTTGGTATAAAAGAAATACATGAATAGATGCATGTTCATGGGAAGAATCACATCACACAATTTCAGACCGACCATAGAATTCATGCAACTAGATGGTACCCACAAGGTCCTTCTTCATTCTTCTCTGCATCAGGGAAATTTTGAGTGTTCTGCCCTCTGATTACTGAAAGGGTCATGGTTGCTTGCCTGAGGCAAACTAGCATGAATCCTCCTTTGATCTTGGCAGAGCTGATAAACAGTAGTCTCAACATAGAAGTCTCCTCCTGGTAAACTCTAATTGTCCCACACTGAGATTCATGGGTGTTAAGAGGAATTATGCCCAAACTAGATAGCATTGAAATCATAGTAGAAATTATAATAATATTCCAAGAGTTATTAATTCAGAGTCAAAATGACTCCTGTAACTGCCGCACCCTCTATTAGTGTTTACACAAAAGAGATCTCTTTAGCATGAGCCCCAGCTTAAAGACATGTAAATAGCTTAAACAGTAAGTAGCTTAAACAGCAAATATCCAAAGCTAGCTAGGCCTTATAATCCAACACTCCACAAAAATTCAACAAACCCTATCCCCAAATGGGGAGAGGAGATAAATAGATACTTCCCCAAAGAAGACTTATGTATAATAGGGCTTGTGAAAAAGTGCTCATCAACACTTATTAGGGAAATTCAAATCAAACCAACAATCAGATATCATCTCATACCAGTAAGAATGGAGAATATTGAAAGTCTGGAAATTGGCAGTGTTGGGGATGTAATGGTAAAGGAAGCCTCATTCACTGACGGTGTGAATACCACCTGGCTAAACCTCTCTGGAAAGCAATATAGAGATTTCTCAAAAAAGAATAAAACACTCATATAACCCAGAAATATCATTTGTTGACATCTCCCCCTAAACACACACACGCACACATACACACACACATACACACAAAACCATTAATTCAAAAGGGTATATGAACATTTATCTTCATTGCAGCACTTAGTACAATTGCTCAGATATGAAAACAACCCAATGTCCCACAATGGATGAATGGATACAATATTTAGAATGAATGAATGAATGAATGAACACTGCCCAGCCACATCAGTCAGATCCTATCATGTGATCAGTGAAATAATAGCCAGATCTTATATCCTATCCTGATAATTGATGAAAGTAAAACATGCCTTCTCTTTCTAATAAAATAAAATCCCATCACCTATTTGGGTAGGGTGGCTTTCAAACTACTAATCAGGGCATTACCTATTGTGTCAATGGACTTTAAAACAGGTTTTTGCCCTGGGAGAGAGCACATTATGCCCTAGTGAATCTCAGTGGAGGTCTAATGGTACATAACATCTTCAAGGAGTTTTTATCTACTTCTTACATGGTATAATGGGATGTCTAAGGGAAATTATTCTCTCAGTTGAGAGATAATGGGTCCCAAGGCAAAATCTCCAAGTGTAGAAGGATTAGCTGGAGAACACAGACTCTGTACCTAGAACATAAACATCACAGTCAGACAGAAGAGAAAGTGATGGAGAAAAGAACTGGTAAGGAGCATTTAACCGACCAAAAAGAATTGGTAGGAAAGGAAGGCCACCATGTGACTTCTACATTTCAGACATCACAGGAGTCTGGGAATCCCAGGAGGGAGAACCTGAGCTGCAGGTGAGCTTACAGAGAGGCATCCCATCCAGAGCTCATTGGTGCACAGGACACCTGCACGCACTCGGGGGTCGAGATGGGGTCACCAGTTGGTCCTGTTAGATTCTATCTGGCGCCGTCCCCTTGGAAACACGGGTGGGGGGGTCTCAACTCATAGAAAATGGAGAGGAGTACCAGATCCCTGGAGATCTAAACTCCAGGTTCCTCTTTCTCCCCGTACCTTGAGGGAAAGGAGAAATAAGTGAAGAGGAAGAGAAGGAACACAGTTCTTGGCATCTAGATACCCAATGATGGGTATAAACAACGAAGGGATCCAGGGCATGATAGGATGGAGATGAGGACAGTATCTGAACACACACACACACACACACACACACACCCCAGGAGAAAACAATCATAGCCTGACATACCCTCCAGTCCCAGAGACTATGAACTGGGATTTTCAAACACCTGAACAGAAGGAGGTTCCCCATCTCTGTATTTCCATTACAACATAGAGGACTCAAACAGCCACTAGAATGGAGAGAGGCAAACACAAGCCAACCACACCCTTTCTAGAGTATTCTGGCTATGTACCCACTCTAAATAAAATTCCACTCAATACAAATAGCTCCTGAGACTCGGAAGAGATTTGTAGCCAACAATGAGTTAAGACAAAAGTATATACGTGTCTCTCATATAAGGAAGTCATGTTGCTCACGCTGGTTTATTCTTATTTTTAACTTGACAGCGTTATGAGTATTTAACTGTATTCCCCAATTAGTATATGACTCATATGTGTTCTTTATCTACTTCCATTTGAGGATAATATTTTCAAAAAGTTGTAACTTGGCCACATCTTTGCAGAGAAATAGTCTGGAGTTGTTTGGTTGTGTTCAGATTAGGTTTTACTGGCATGGGTGTTCTTTCTGGTGCTTTCTATAGATGTTCCCAAAGAGTTGACAGCGATCTTGCTCTCAATCAATGACAAGTATCTGTTTGTTGATGTAACATGAATAGGTTGCCAAAGGTTGAAAATATATATGGGAGCAAAATGGTATAAAAATAAAGGCTGAAAATTGGTGGGGCACTGGGGATGAGGGGAAGGAGAATGCATGGAAAAGATCAACAGAATTTAGACTATTAAGGAGACTGAATTGAACTTGAAGAACAACAAGCAAAAACTTTTTAAAGGGTAAAAAGTGAACATTGGAAGGAGAGAGGGAGAGAATGAAGGAAGGAATGGAGGGAGGGAGGAGTCATTGTATTCACCCAGGCAGGACTTGGAAAGGGACTGGACTTGGAAAGGGATGGTTTCATTCTTGCTCATTGTCTTTGCTTCCCTGAAGTGAAGGTCAACCCAGAAGGTCAATCAAGAAGGACAGTTGGTTCCTGTTCCTAAGCTGTAGGACTCTGGTGCCAACTCTATTGTGGGGGCGTGGAATCATTCAAGCATTTGATCAAAAACTCTAACTGCCTCAAACAGTTGGAATTAAAATGATACTAGAATTTCCTGAGCATCCACACTCAAAAACAAGTTGAAATTGTACTGTAGTTTCACTTATTAGAGTCAGCCATGAACTTCTTTTAAAGCAGAACACATTAAAACAATTTATGCAATTTTTGCTGCATCTGTTATTTTTAATTACCTCTTTTAAAAAAATTGGTTCTGGGGCTGGAGCAATAGTACAGTGGGTAGGGCATTTGCCTTGCACGCAGCCAACCTGGGTTCCACAACTGACATCCTACAGGGTCTCTGAGCAATGCCAGGAACAATTCCTGAGTGCAGAGCCAGGAGTAACCACTGAACATTGCTGGATGTGACCCCAAAAGCAAAATAACAAATAAATAATTAGTTCTGATTACATACTAGAAGAGAGAGAGAAGGATTGGAGAAGGTGCTTAGAAAGACTGTCATTATTCACAACTCTAAAAAAGGAATAAACTAACAAAAATGCAGTTAATCCTCACTAGGGATTCTGAATGCACAGAACAGGGTAGAGAGAGGAATCTTCGACTGACTGTTCTCTGGGCTAGGAATGGGGGGGGCAGCAGACCTTCCCCCAGGTGTGGGCAAAAGGCACAGAACTTCACTTCACAGAAGTGAGGGGAGAGCAATGGTATGTCTCCCCGGAATGTGTGTCTATCGTTTCATGGTCCAGTACAAGCAGCACAGAAATAAAAGCCAAAGAGTTGAGCAGAGACACTTTAAGAGGACTCCTTTCATTTATGGAGCTTTGTGTGTGTGTGTGTGTGTGTGTGTGTGTGTGTGTGTAGGGGGTGGGGGGAGTGTCTGGCCAAAGGCCTGGCACTGGAGCAGCAGGAGCAAAGTGGCAGCGATACCACACAAAAGGAGCTAAGTCTAGTGAAATCTTCTCTAGGCTTTAGTTTCGTGCCCACAGAATAGGGATTCTAAAAGGGCCTCCTAGGTGGGATTCTGAGGGAGGTGGATGTAATCACCCAAGCAAGTGCTTTGAGAAACACCTAGCACAGAATGAGTGCATTTAACTGATGCCCTCTGTAGACACTGGTTGGCAGCTATTGGATATCTCCCTGGACACTAGGTCCCTATTTCAAATGCAGGGCTTTCTGCCATAATACACAGTTATCACGGAACCAAAGGCCACAGTGAAAAGGAACCAAGATTAGTCTCACCTCCTTTGGCCTCTTGGGGCTATTCTCTGACAGCAGTAAGACTAGTTCCCCCATCGGGAGTATCTTGCGGTAACAGAGCAAGTCTTAGAGGATAATAGTTTCAGGTGACCTCAGGCCAGGGGCTCTAGAGGCAGAGAGCCCTGATTCACACCACAGCGCTGTGTGCCCTGGAGATGGACTTTAGCATCGTGAAACATGGCAATATCATGAGCCTTCCAGGAGGTCTGTGAGCACAAACTATTTAAACCTGTACATTTTGTTCTTTATCATGTAAATGAATTACTTACGGTAATTTTGAAATAGTATTTGATTGGGGGAAAACGGAAGCATGGGAAACACAAACAACATTCTTCTGTTAGCACTTATAACTAGCAACAACAAGAGGTGAGGGTCAACGATCTAATTGATATTTGAGTTTCCTTAGTAAACAGTTTGATCACTTTTAAACACTCATGAAGGGAAAAAATGTGAGTCAGTATGTTCAGACATATGGGTTTAAGCAAACACCTTACAACACAATGCTTTCCCTTATTCTGTGTAAAATGTTCTAGTACTTTTCATTCTATTTCATTCCACATCACATTCTAAATGCTGATCATGACCACCATACAATGTCACACTACAGTACTAATTGTATCTGTTAGCCACGTTCCACAGTTTAGTTTCACCAATTTTATTTTTGTTCCGATAGCCTGGGAAGCACTATGCCAGAAAAGTTTAGCAAATTTTCAAATTATATAATATACACCTTAAAAATAACTTAGTCTGGGAGCCAGAGAGGTAGTACAGTGGGTAAGGTGTATGCCTTTCATATAGCTGACCTGGGTTCCAACCCCAGCATCGCATATGGTCCCCTGAACTAACCAAAGTGGTTTCTAAGTACAGAGCCAGGAGTATGACTGGATGGCACATAAATAAACAAAAATGTAGCATTTGTGACTTCTAAATCATTCCAGAATCTTCATAGACATGAAACACCAGGGGCCAGACAGATAGTCCAGGGATCAAGGTGCTTGTTTTTCATGTGGTCAATCCTGGTTTAATTTTCCGCACAATATATGGTGCTCCAGTCCCACCAGGAATAAGCCACAAGCACAGCCAGATGTGGCCTGGTCTTGCCAAATAATAAGAATGACTGGTGACCATTTTGCACTTGTAGGTATAGTTTACATTCAACTCTGCCTACTGATTACATTTGAATACTTCACTGCTGAGTGGATGTTCCTCATCACTGACTCAAGTGTCTACAAACTCCACCTCAGTAATTGAGAAACATGTCTGATAAATTCTCCCAGATCCTTAAAGGATTCACCTAGAAAATATAAATACAGCTGAGTCTCAAGATGACATTTGTTTTCCTTTACTAATCCCAACCTCTCCATATCTGTGTAAGGGGGTCTGACCAATCATGTACCACAAGTTCTTCCCTTCTTGGTTCTTGGGCAGTGCTTACAAATTTCAAGAGCAATAGTGAATTCCCTGGCCACTAAGTTGGACCAAGCAGCTAGACATCAAATCTATGGGCATATTTTATTATTCTTATTGTTATAGAATTATTCTTATTGAAAAGACTCATTATTCTTATTAACTCATTTCATAAACTACGTTTTTATGTTATAGAGGTGTATTCACCCCATGTTAGTTCCTTCTTTATCTGACATTAGTAAGCTGACTCTTGGTATACTTGTTTATAATTATATTGAGTATATTTCAGAGCATCACCGTCCAATAAAGCTTTCTTCGATGATAAAAACAATATGTATTTGAAGCAACTATTTCACCTTTCTTCTTTTTATATATGCCATATACTCAGGTATTCTTCCATTATACTTCCTGCCATCTTTATTAGCTATTCCAAGGGGGTCACAGATAAAAACACCATAAATTAAGGAGCCACAGCATGAGATTGGGACTAATCAGTGGGACAGGAAGGAAATAAGGTCTAAAAGGACACCATGGTAGGAAAATGGTTGAGAAAGTCTGATTATAGAGCATTTAATCATAAGACATACTAGCAATCTTGGTACTGAAACACATAGAAATAAGTGCCATTTACTGAGTGTTCCTCATGAACCCTTTCTACATACTATATGGAATTTACTTCTTATAGCAATTCGACCTGGCATGTAACTTAGTTATCCGACTCACACTTCAGTTGGAGAAATTGAGATCATGGTGCCAGCAGGCAAGGAACTAAGCATTAAATCCAAGTCAGCCCCCAAGCACAAAGCAGAAGCAGATTCTTTCCCAGCACGATATCTACTGGCCAATATCTACTGATTTTCATTTCAAGAGCTAAGAAATAGTTGTTCCAAGAGTTGAAAATAAATGACTTTTTTTGCTATCCTTTAAAAAAATCTCTTTCTGTACCCAAGATTGGCTCTAAAGAAAAGAAAATTCTATGACCAAGGACTCTTGCTGTTCAAAAGATGAACATCACTGTGATTTAAAGAAAAGGCTTGAGGTTAGGAGGCAAACTAGAATTTAAACCACATTTATGGCTTGGAGAACCTCTTCCCACTTGATAATAGGACACTGTTTTTAAATTAACTTAAGATTTATTTTTACTTACCCGTGAGAGCGCTTGACAGGGCTTAGCGGTTAAGTCGTATTTAAAACAGTAAGGATTGAAGAGCAGAGATCAAGTTGGGGAAGAAAAATTCATGGAATCAAGAGTTTTAAACATTTTGGAGACAGATGAGTAAAGCTTTCTAGTTAAGAATAATAGCACAAAAATAAATAAAATAATGAATACCATGCGGCTGCTCCATCCATCAGGAGAGTGATGGGAACTCCTGACTGAGAGTTTTGTGGGAACTCTGGGAGGAGGTTCGGTGCGGACTGATTGTTCGTACCCAGAGCACGATGTAGGAAAAGTGGATAAGAATGTTTTTTTCCGTGGAGAAACCAGAGACTCTCCATCAACCAGGAACTCAAAGTCAAGCTCTGCAGTGACTAATGCAGTAGGTCTCTGAAGCCTGAGCTTTATGTGATGAAAACAGCGCTTCAAGTCCGCTGACTTCTCCCCTAGTGCCCGAGCATGGATCTGACTGAGGACATGGGGGACAATAGCAGACAAATCCTAACACCGGCGCCTAATACAAACCAGTACTTCTCAAAGACGCCAAAGTTGTCAGAAACAAGGAAATGCATGAGGAAAAGTTACAGCCAAGAGGAGCACACAGAAAAGACTCCTGTTACAATGGCCGCATTCTAATGTGATATCTTTTTTTAAATTTTTTTTATTTTTACAATTACAAAGATATACAATTAAAAGTTCATATTTGGGTTTTGGTCATACAGTGTTCCAGCACCCGTCCCTCCACCAGTGCCCATCTCCCACCACCAACGTCCCCGGTTCCCTCCCCCTTCCCCAGCCCACCTCCATGGCAGGTTCTTTATTTCTTTCCCTTTCTCTCTCTCTCTCTTTCCTTCCCTTCCAGACTATGGATTACAGAACATACATTAAAAGGTTGTCATGTGTATCCTTTTGCCTCTATAATGTGATATCTTTAATGAGATCCTGACCAAGACAGGATGCAACATAAAACTAAGATGTGTAGAGACAGTACGGGGGTGAAAGCACTTACCTTGCACACCGTCAATCTCTGCTCAATCCTCAGCACCACATGTGGTCAGAGTAATAACTAAGCCCTGGGGACAGAGCCAGGAGTAAGTCCTGAGCACTGTAGGATATAGCCCACCCCTCCCTCTAAATAATTAAACTAACAGAAAAATAAGAGATCTGATTAAATTGTGAACTTCAGTTAATAATTTAATAAAATTGGTTCATTGATTATAACAAATATACCATCCAATGTAAAACGTTGATAGGAAAATTAGAGTGGAGTGTATATGTCCTCTCAATTTAAGTGTAAATTAACTGTCCCGTTGTGAATATTAAGTGTATTTTTAAACATTAGAATTTATAATAAAAGCATGTTATTTCTAAAAAAATAATGAATAAATAAAATTATGGGAACATAAGGTTGTATATAGAATTGGTTCTCTTTTTCTTGGACTAGAAACCAAAATTGCTAAGTGGGTCCCACTAAATTGCAGGATATGTGAACAAACCTGATCACTTCCACAACAGCAGACAATATTGCAGAAAAACATGATGCAATAAAGGCAATTCCCGGGAAGTAAGTCACAGAGCCCAGAAGCTCGTCTTCTGAGCGCACATAAGTACCCTCTTGCCCATCAATCACTGAGATGTCACTTTCTTGCCTGGTTCCTTCCAAAATGTTCTCCACACTGTTATCGCTGACCACTCAAAGAGCGGACTGGGGGGCTAGCAGGTGTCCCCCTGCCCCAAGAATAGGAACGTAGATAACAGAGTGGTCACTTAGTTCCACAATGTTATTTCACCAAATGTGGGAAATCTTTAAGTGGAGCCCTTTCTGCAATTGAGCCGAATGCAAGTTTGTGAATATGAGAGAGAGAGAGTTGTGTGTGTGTGTGTGAGAGAGAGTGTGTGAGAGAGCGTGTGTATGAGAGAGAGTATGTATGTGCGAGTGTGTGTATGTGTGTGAGATGGAGAGAGTGTGTGTGTGAGAGAGAGTATGTATGTGCGAGTGTGTATGTGTGTGAGATGGAGAGAGTGTGTGTGTGAGATGGAGAGAGTGTGTGTGAGAGAGCATATGTATGAGAGAGTATGTATGTGAGAGAATGTATGTATGTGTGTGAGATGGAGAGAGTGTGTGAGAGTGTGTGTGTGAGAGAATGTGTGAAAGTGTGCGTATGTGTGTGAGAGAGTGTATGTATGTGTGTGACAGTGTGTGTGTGTGTGAGAGAATGTGTGTGTGAGAATGTGTGAGAGTGTGTGTGAGACAGTGTGTGTGAGAGTGTATGTGAGAGACTGTGTGTGACAGTGTGTATGTGTGTGAGAGAGTGTGTGTGAGAGAATGTGTGTGAGAGTGTGTGTGTGAGAGAGAGAGACAGTGTGTGTGTGAGAGTGTGTGTGTGAGAGAGACAGACAGAGACAAGCAAATATTTCAATAAGATTTTTTGAATCTGTTTATGGCTCTGACTCCTCATGTGCTTAATACATGCATGAGCACAAACACTTCTTCTACCCTGAATAGCAGTATCTTCTATGGGGTTTTCTTAAGGAGAGCTGTGTTGTCTTTATTGAGATAAATAATGGACTTATTTGCCCCTTACCCCTCTAGATGTACCTACCTTTAACCCAAACTTTTCCCACTGATAACCTTTAAGACCTATTATAGACCTATTATAGACCTCATTCCCATGACTTGATGGAATGGTTTGAGGCTCTTTATGTTCCTGGAGTGGACAGATACCCTTGGGCTGTCTCACGTGACAGGACATATTGAGATGTTACTGGTGCCTGCTCGAGTAATCGATGATCTACAGGAAGTCAAGTGATCAAGTGATCAAGTGATAATTAATAGGCTTTGTCTTTTCAGACCAGTGTTAGGTTCATGAAAACACTGAGCAGGAGATACTGAGTTACTTTTTGTACTGGCTTTTCTGCTCACGGCATACTAGCATCTTATGTTAGTGTGGTACATTTGTTAAAATGATGCGCCAATATTGAATGCTTTTCTTTGTTTGGGGCCACACCCACAATGCTCAGGGCTTACACCTTATGTTCACAGAACCACAAGCAGTGCTGAGAATTGAACCTAGGTCAGCTGCGTGAAAGGCAAGCACCTTACCCACTGTACCATCTCTCCAGCCCTCTGATGCCTTATTTAAGAAAAAGCTTAAAGGTTCATACTTCCTATTGGACGTTCTCAGAGTCTGGAGACATGCATAACCATATAAGCCATTATTGTTGTTTCCCACAGAATCATTTCACTGCCCTGTAAATTCCTGGTGCTCTTTCTATTCATCCCTGCCTCTCCCCAAACTCCGCAGCCATGGGCCATTTCACTGTCATTTTAGCATGTTCTTTCCCATAAACCAGTTGCCTTCTTTCACACAAAATAAAAATTAGGAGCCACTGTATGTTTTGTGGCAGGAAAACTCATTTATACTTTATCACTGAAATAACATTTACTGTAAGGATTATCACAATTTATCCATTTCCCTCTTAAAAAGCAAGTTTGGTTGTGTCCCATTCTAAATAAAGCTGCTTTAATCATTCACTCTTCTACAGGGGTCTGGATGGATGTTTCCCTCACTTAGGTAAATACCAATAAAAAGAGAGAGCAAGTTTATATGCAGGACTATGATTATGTATATTTGCTGCTTGAACCCATGTGCTGCTTGAGCCCATGTGGCGAGTGCATGTGTCACCAACATCTCCCCTCTTGAGATGCGAACTTTCATGTTTTCATACCTAATGCTGGGATGCATGTACTGGGGCTCTCTCTATCTTTGGAAGAGCTTGCCTTCTCTCTCTCTCTCTCTCACTCTCACTCTCTCAGTTAACTTTCCTTCCCGCCCTCAAGAGCTTCTAAATAACATCTGTTTGCTTTTTCAAAAGAAGTGTGATTAACTTTTTTTTGATAGTTGGAGGCAGCCAACCTGGATTAGATTCCTTGGGAGACTACATATGGTCCTCTGAGTCACACCAGGAGGGGATTCCTGAGGGCAGAGCCAGGAGTAAACCCTCATCACAGCTGGATATGCCCCCACCCAAACAAAAGAGTATGATTCATTTTGTAAGAACTGACAAATAATTTTCCAATTTGTTGTACCAATTGCATTCCTTCGAGCCAACAACAGCCCCACAACTTCACCAGCCAACAGCTCCTCAACCTCACCAATCAACAACAGCCCCTCAACCTCACCAACCAACAGCTCTTCAACCTCACCAGCCAGTAATAGCCCCTCAACCTCACCAGCCAACAACAGTCCCTCAACCTCGCCAGTCAGCACTGGCCCCTCAATCTCACCAGCATTTGGTGCAATCTATCCTTGGGCTTTAGGTGTGTCAATGGTATCTCATTTTTTCAGACTTGCAATCCCGAATGACATATAATGCTGTGCATATTTTCATATGCTTATTTGCCATCTGTACATCTTCTTTGGTGAAGTGTTTGTTAGATCTCTTGACATTTTTTCATTGTTTTCCAACTGAGTTTTAAGAGCTTATGCTCATTGCTTTTCACTGATTAAAAAAAAAGTGAAAACACTCTGCTTTGTTATTCTCTTCCTTTATCCATGAAGGACTGAGACTCAGCTGCTGCTGTTTTATTTAGTTCCACTAGACTCATCAGTGACATATAGCTTAACACTTTAATTCCATAGCACTGCACTTCTCAGAGCATTGTGGAAAGCAGAAGCAGAGAAAAAAAACTGTAACTGTCCTCTCAGGGTCTGGGCCAGGCAGAGTTCACACAGCCACCAGCGTGCCTAGTCAAAAACCATGCTGGCCATGCAGAATTCTGACTACACAAATCCCATCACTTCCATTTGTGAGGAAGTGAGCAGAGAAGACTTCTAAAAAGTGACTTCTACTAGGATTTTCACTCTGCACAGTATTGAAGAACTATGTGGAAGGAAGGAAGGAAGGAAGGAAGGAAGGAAGGAAGGAAGGAAGGAAGGAAGGAAGGAAGGAAGGAAGGAAGGAAGGAAGGAAGGAAGGAAGGAAGGAAGGAAGGAAGGAAGGAAGGAAGGAAGGAAGGAAGGAAGGAAGGAAGGAAGGGAAGGAAGGAAGGAAGGAAGGAAGGAAGGAAGGAAGGAAGGAAGGAGAGAAGAAAAAGAAAGAAAAGAAAGAAAGAGAGAGAGAAAGAAAGAAAGAAAAAGAAAGAAAAAGAAAGAAAGAAAGAAAGAAAGAAAGAAAGAAAGAGAAAGAAAGAAAGAAAGAAAGAAAAGAAAAAGAAAGAAAGAAAGAAAGAAAGAAAGAAAGAAAGAAAGAAAGAAAGAAAGAAAGAAAGAAAGAAAGAAAGAAAGAAAGAAAGAAAGAAAGAAAAAGAAAGAGAAAGAAAGAGAAATTTAACCAAAAATCAAAGAAGGTGATATTCAAGAAACATGAACCTGTCTAAATGGCCTGTCCCAGAAAAATCTATCCAACAGATAAAAAATACCTAGAAGGTGAATGTCATGTTCTTTGAGTTTTTGGTTTTCGTTTTATTAGCACCAAGAGAAACTGGAAGAATTTCTCAGTGAGCTTTATGAAGTTATGCAGAGACCCATTGTTATTGTTTTAGCATTTCATGGTTGGTAGCTTGGAAGAATGTTTTCGAAATTTTTAAGAAAAGAATTTTAGTTCTTCTGATATGCTGATAACATGTTCCCAGGGTCTCTCTCAGTAATTATAACACAGAGACCCTGGTGACGCCATTTAGAAGATTACAGCCTGCAAATATCAGAAGAGGTGAGGAAAACCTCTCCCACTTTTCTTTTCCCTTTTTATTCCTGGAGGTGCAGTGCTTACTCATAGCTTGCACTTAGGAATCACCTCTAGCCGTGCTCAGGGGACCTTAGGAGGCACTGGGGACAGAACCTAGGTTGACCACGTGCTAGGCAAATGCCTAAGCCACAGTACTACCACTCAATCCCCCACTTTTTATTTAATACATTTTATCTAAAATCCTGCAGGTGACAGAGCACAGGTTGGCTCTTGACAAGGACTAGGAGCCACCCGGCCTAGCTGCCAAGGCCACTGTGGATCTTGGAGCTGAAGGAACAAGCCTCCTGTTTCCACATGCTCCACTTGCATTACCTGGGGAGCCTGGAAGACTTGGAGTAGTTAAAAGCACCCATAATCCAGGGACTGTCTCCAAACTCACCTGCTAACAGTTTTCAAAGTGAACAAAGACGATTTTCTTTTTCTCTTTATTGCTTTTTTTTTTTTTTTGGGGGGGTGGGGTGGTGCATGCCTGGTTGTGCTCAGGGATTGATTCTGGCTCTACACTCAGGACTCACTTCAAGCAGTGCTTAAGGAGTCATATGGGGTGCCAGGGATAGAACCCAGGTCGACGGCAGGCAAGGCAAACACCTTACTGCTGTACTATTTCTCCAGCTTGCACAAAACTGGATTCCATCTCCCCCTTTTACCATTTTTGGAACTGAACAAGTATCGATTAGCGGGAAAGAAGATATGAGACAGAACTGGGGAGATAGCTTACACGACTGGGGCACAAGACAGTGGATATTTTATGTTTTCTCACACAATCTCTATTGAAGTCACAAGGTCTTTGGGTATAGCTTAAAGCCTTCTATAAACAAGACATTAAGAGTAAGGCCTTGTTAGTTTCCCAAAGAAGAGAACATTGCACCTCCAACTGCCTCTGGACACACACAGCAAAAGGCACTGTCCTCTGATTCTCCAGACTCCCCACCTGCCTGCAAGTTTCAGACTTATCTGCCTTCCCAATCAAGAGCCAAATCCTTAACACAAATCTACAGATCCACTGATGGTTTGCTCAAAAAACAGAGACAATTGCACACCCCTCACAAACACATAGACAGCTGCTATCTCTCCATCTCCTTCTATACATATATCTGTATAGGTGCATGCTTCTCTGGAGAAGCCCGACTCACTCTCAGGCCCCTCGGATCCATCCCAGGGGGCAGCACTTGATGGTTTGTTAAGTGTGCATGATGAGTGGAAAGAGGTCGTCATGGAAAGGGCAAGGCCACTTGCAGGGTAGCCAATGACCCTGTGGCAGGTACAGTTGCAGGCTCCATCATCCTATGACCCAGCACAGAAGGGCTTATGAAGAGCTGCAGAGCCAGACCCCTGGGGAGCGGTTGGCTGAGCAGACAGGAGTGATGACCGAATTTGTAAAGACAGATGGTGTTCAGAAAGATCATATAGAAACCACTGCAAATGGCTCAAAGGGAGACAGACCCAACTACCATGCATGGTGCACTAAAAAAAGCGCAGGGAGCCGTGGCTGACACTTTTTGGACACCACTGCCCCCCAACCCCATACAGCAGTAGCAGCTGCTCATGTTTAACCATCCACCCACACATGACCTGCTGTTCCCACACTCTAAAGTGAAAAACTTACGTTAATGACATGAAGAGCAGCAGGTCCTGAGAACAGCGTCTGCATATAATAAGTGTTTGATAAACATGGGCTATTGTGAAGGATATAAAACACACACACACACACACACATACACACACTTCATTATCTTCATTATAAGGAATTTGCTAATGACAGCCTGCCTTCTTGATAATTTTACCCTGAATCTGAGGCTGCCCAGGGCATTGTTCTTTGACAGAATCATCCTCTCTCCTTTGACAAGGGAGTTGATTCAGACATTGTTGGATGGGTTCTTTTTCTACTATATTAATGAATGGTGGGAAATGATCAATCGCCAGCCAGTTGGTGTGTGGACTACATCTCCCTCATAAACACATGGCACATTAGTGTGTGATATTTCTCAATGAAACAGTTGGTGAAACAAAAGTAAACGGAAGTTTCATTTTTTTTCCCCTTTACTTTTCTTGTAGCTCTCTTTTTCTGCTCTAGTGGATTCTGGTGAACCAAAGTATTACTTGAGCCAGACTTTGCCCTCCCTCTGCTCTGACAGCTCAATGCAGAGACCCTCGAACTCAGCACACAGTAGGCACAGGACAGACCCTCAGAGGAGGGTCATTACATCTGTGGTTTTGTTTTAGAGATTGCACAGTAGGAAGAACACTTTTTTTTTTTGCTTTTTTGGGTCACAACCAACAATGCTCAGGGGTTTCTCCTGGCTCTGCACTCAGGAATTACTCCTGGCAGTGCTCGGGGGACCATATGGGATGCCGGGGATTGAACCCGGGCCGGCATGGGCGCCGCGTCGCAAGGTTAAACGCCCTATCCACTGGGCTATCGCTCCGGCCCCTGAAGAACACGTTTTTGTGAGGTAACTTGGGCCCCTTTGAGAGAGTCAGTCTGCCAGATGCATTTTTAAGCCTTGACATTTTTCATACCTTTCAACTAAGCAATTCATCTCTCCCAGAAATTATCCAAAATAAAAAAAGACCTTCCACACATATATGGAAAGATTTAACTGCATTGCCTCCCTTCTTGAATTCTCTTTGGAGAAGTGTTCTGGCTTCTCTCTTCAGAACAGCAGGGGCTTACACTTATTTTAGGACCATGAGTTTGGGGGCAAAAATTGCCTATATCAGGACTTGGAGGCTGCCCCTTTACAGTCACATGAACTTTTTCCTTTGAATCACAGTGAGATACACAGTTACAAAGTTGTTCATGATTGGGTTCAGTCACATGCTGTTCCAACACCCATCCCTCCACCAGTACACATTTCCTGCCACCAATGTCCCATTTCCCTCCCACCACATCCTGCCACCTGCCTCTATTGCAGGCACATTCATTCATTCATTCATTCATTCTCTCTCTCTCTCTCCTCCTTTTGGGCCTTAGAGTTTGAGATCCCGGAATATCAGTTTACCTACTTTCAGCTCTAAGTTTCTGTCCAAAGTGATCATTGCCAGCTATCACTGTCATACTTATCCCTTCTCTATCCTAACTGCCCTTTGCCCCCAAGACACAGACACTCTTATGGCTAGCTTCCAGTCATTGACCAGTCTGTATCACTGTCTTCCTGTAGTTCATCAATTTACTCGAGCGGGCACCAGTAACATCTTCATACGCTCTGTCACAAGTAAGTATAGCCCAAGGGCATCTGCTTGCTCCAGGGACAGGAAGAGCCTCAAACCATTCTTCAGATCATGGAGTTGAGGTCCATAATTGTTACTAGTTTTTGGCATAACAAATAAAACACGGGTAGCTTGCCAAGCTCTGCAGTGTAGGTGGTATACTCTCAGTAAAAGGCTCTCATTTCAAGCATTTACTGATGAAACTTACAGGGAAAGATCAGGTTTTCTCTTGGATGGAGCTCTGAGGAACGAGGGAGTCTGAATGTTGAAAATGGCTGACTAGATACATATATATATATAGATACATATACATATATACATATATGTATTTATATGTATATGTATGTGTATATGTATACGTATATGTATACATATATGTATATATTATATATACCACTGTTGGATGTCAGACTTAGCTAACTTGGGAGCTTTGCTGTTTTACCCACTCACAGCTTAATCTACTTACATGTTCTTAAGCCAAGGTTCATTCTAATGAGATCTCTATTCTATGTAAACACTGATGGAGGGTGTGGCAGTTACAGAAGTCACCTTGACTCTGAATGAATAACTTCTGACTTATACATCTACAAAGACTTCTATGTTATCTAGATTGGGCACAGGTCTTTATACCCACTGCACCCAGTGTGGGACAGTTTGAATTTACCAAGAGACTACTACCCTGGCTATGTTGATACTATCATTTAAAAATTATAGGAAGGATCATACTTCCTATAATTTTAGGATCAAGTTTGCCTTTACGCAAATGTGACCCTTTCAGTATATGGAGAACAAGATACTCAGAATCACCCTGGTGCAGATAATAAATAAGAATGACCTTGTGGGTACCATCTAGATTACATGAAGCCCATGAAATTAAGATGTATTACTTTATATCAGCCCCCCTCTCTCTCTCTCCAGTGTTTTATATAAGAGATAATCTCTGAAGAAGGGATTATATAATCCTTTGGATTATATACCTGTAATAGGGGTGGTTTATGGTTTATACCTGTAATAGGGTGTGGTTTATACCTATAATACGGTGTGGCACCACCCTTCTACACTCTTCTACTATCTAGAAGCTGTTCAGGGCTCTTTGTTGACAGAACCCTCCCCTGTCAACAGTTAGGATTACTTTGGTATATATAAGGGACTGACTTGAGACACTTGCCCCCTTTTTTTGGGGGTAGGACTCCTCCTGGGTGAGATCCTCTCTCTTTGGTGGGAGATTTGGGCTCTCGTGAATGGTCTAAGTTCTCACCAGAGCTAGAGTTCTTTCATTATATTGGATTGTGGTAGTAGAGCTTTTGTACTATTAAAAGCCTTTTTTGGAACTGTGCCGGATTTGTGAGTTTTCATCCATTTCCCCAGCAGCCTCAGAGGTAGAAGAGAACTTCTTTCCTGATACTGTTGGGGACCCCAGTGGCTCCCCAACATACCACCAGATATATATACCACTAGATATGTATCCCACTATATATATATGTGTGTGTGTGTGTGTGTGTGTGTGTGTGTGTCGTATTTGATATGCCAAATTACTAGATCACTAGACATCCTATTGTTCATCAATTTCCTCGAGCGGGTGCCAGTAACATTTCCATTTGACCCTATCACGCGCCAGTGTAGCCCAATGGCACGTGGTTGTTTCAGGAATATGAAGAGTCTCAAACCATTCGTTCATGGTATGCCAAATACCAGTAACAATTATAGACCTCATTCCCATGACCTGATAGAATGGTTCAAGGCTCTTTATGTTCCTGGAGCGAGCAGATGCCCTTGGGCTACACTAGCATGTGACAGGGTGTGTGGAGAGGTTACTGGTGCCCACTCCAGCAAATTGATGAACAACGGGAAGACAAGTGATACAAGTGATATGTGTGTGTATATGTGTGTCCCAAAAATGAATGCAGTTATTCTCAATCTGTCCCTCTTCCCTAACTTACTCCTTTCAGTAGTCACAGGACCTTGAGATAATCTTCCAGTTTCTCTGTGTGCTACGCCCAAGGTCTGTGAGTGGCCCAGACTGCACTACCCTAAGGAGGATTTTTTATTTTAAAATAATTTTTAATCATCACAAATTACAGAGCTACAAAGTTATTCCTTATTAAGTTTCAGACATACCATGTTCTCATACTAATCCCTTCACCAATTTCCACCTTCTAACTCCTTGTTCCCAGTTTCTCTCCTGCCTTCAAGCCTACCTCCAGCAAAGACACTTTTCCCTCCACCACTGTCCTAGTGTTCCCTTCCCTAATTTATTGTCCCCCAACCCACCCACCTCCAACCCAGTGGCAAGCTTCCAGCAGAACAGCTCTCCTGATCTTCATGTATCTTTCAGTGAGGGAGCTTTGTTATTCCTTTATGAAGTTTCCTTTTAGCCCACATAGCAAGAGAGATCATTCTGAGTCTGTCCCTTTCCCTCTGGCTAACCTCTCAACATGACACTCTCCAGATCCAGCCACTTTTCAGGAGGATTTTATAACAATCCCAAGAAGTAAGCTTTATTAAGGAACCTTGCATGTCTACATTTCACTAGCAATAAAAGCAGTAAGCTTATTTTTTGAAAGGAAGGAAGGAAGGAAGGAAGGAAGGAAGGAAGGAAGGAAGGAAGGAAGGAAGGAAGGAAGGAAGGAAGGAGGGAAGGAGGGAAGGAAGGAAGGAAGGAAGGAAGGAAGGAAGGAAGGAAGAAGGAAGGAAGGAAGGAGGAAGGAAGGAAGGAAGGAAGGAAGGAAGGAAGGAAGGAAGGAAGGAAGGAAGGAAGGAAGAAAGGGAGGGAGGGAGGGAGGGAGGGAAGAAGGAAGGAAGGGAGGGAGGGAGGAAGGGAGGAAGGGAGGAAGGGAGGAAGGGAGGAAGGGAAGAAGGGAGGAAGGGAGGAAGGGAAGAAGGGAGGAAGGGAGGAAGGCTGGAAGGAAGGAAGGGAGGGAGGAGAGGGAGGGAGGGAGGGAGGGAGGAGGAGGAGCAGGGCACCTGAAACACTGAGAGAACAAGTTCAGAGACCATGTGCTCCTGAGGCTGACCTGTCCTTGTGGGAGAACAACTGTTTCATGAACATGAGCCTGCCATGCACCCACAGTTCTGCTGAGGCAATATCTCCCATTCCCTCCCTCCCTATCACACAGAGCTCACTGCACTACTTCACCCTTACTAGTGAGATACCCCACTCTTTAGAGAAAGAGACCCACAACTGCAATCTACTACTGTTAGGCCCTGGTCAAGTCCTAGGTGAATATCAGTGGGAATGGATGCAATTACCGGGAAACAATAATTCCTGTCATTTCTTAAACATGAAGTGAAGAAAGAATTTACATTATTGAGTACTGAGACTTAGAATCCACACAGGGGCTATATGGCCATTCCTTCCAGAGCTTATTTTATTCTTGATATATATAAACTCTGAATTTATTATGCAGACAATAGGGTATTACCATAACCATTCACCCAGACTCCTGACCAATCTTTCAAAGATTCCATATAACTTTAGAATCAAATGAAAACTCTTGGCCCTGGCAATCAGTCCTGCTTCCTCTTTGGCCTTGTTTGTGGGCACCCCATGGTACAGCATCTACTAGGAGGTCCTTAATTCTGCTCTCCTTCCCTCTTGCCTCTGGGCCTTCACACAGCTTTTGCACCCTCCTTCCTGCTGGTTCTAGTTCCTACTTTCAGGCTCCCACTGCTTCTCACTCTTAAGTTCTGACTCTCATTATCAAAGCGGTTGGGGACTCCACTGTGTGGGTCAGTAGACCAAGCTCTTCCTCTGCTTTCCCTCACTGAAACCTGCAACAAGCTTCTAAAGAGGCATGCGACTTTAAGTGATAAATTCTAAATATCTGCAGGGCTAGCCACAATGTGTAAAATAAGAGGGAGAGAGATGCAGAGAGACAGAGAGAGAGACAGAGAGAGAAAGAGAGGAAACTGGGGTACCTGCTATTAAGGCAGCCTGGGGGTGGGTGGGAGGGGTGGGGTACATTGGTGGTGGAAATGGGGCACTGGTGGAGGGATGGGTGCTGGTATACTGTATTACCAGGAACCAGTTATGAACACCTTTGTAATTGTATGTTTCACGGTGGTATAATAAAAAATTTTTTAAAAAAAAGAAAATAAAGAGGCATGCGGCTGTCAGGAGTCTCAGGGACAAAACTCACAGAGAGATTTTGTCATTCGTGATCCCTGTAGAAAGGAAAAGGACATCACAGTTAGCTACATGAAGGTAGTCTGTAGGGCAGGGGTCTCAGAAACATGCCCCATAACCACCAACAACCCCAGAAAACAGCCCAGAAGTGAGAGTCCATCTATTCTCTTCCATTTCTCCTCTGCCTTCCTGAAAGAGCTTTGTACAACTTAGTGAGGAGTCCCTCTATTCCCCCACTGAGCTGGTCTGAACAGGCACCAACTCTAAGTCAATACTGCGAGAGTAAGTTCAAGGCTGTCCGGTTACATGTGAGAGAAACTTCAGATGGTCAAACCAAAAGCTACTCTTTTGCTGGAGATGAAGCAAGGCATGGCTGGAAAATCTTGGAAGTGGTACTTGGAGGAATTGTGAGAACTTTACCTGGATGCGCCATCTCCTTCTATCAGCTCAGCCTCACCCCTGCATCTCTGCCCTGGATCAAGGGGCTCCCGATTCTGAGTTTCCCTGATTTCCTGAAAGACTTTGTTCTCCTAATTTTGATCACATTTCTCTGGCCAGCAAACTAACCCCTGATCTGTCTGCCCTGTCCTGTCTGGCTGGAGTGAGAAATAAAGAGTGCTTTGCCTGAAAAAAAAAAAGCCACTCTTTGATGACCTTGAGACATGGCCTTCAAGGTCGCTGCCTTCCTAAATGATCTCCTGTGGCTCTCCCACACACACCTTTGAGCTTTCACCCCTTTGTATAATTCTCTCTCTCCCACTAGATGAGAGGGTTGGTCTGTATCAGTCTCTGTGGCCAACAGGATATGGAAAATAGTGGTCCCTTTTGGAGATAAGCCATGGAAAACTGTAGCTCCCATTTGGGAAGCCCTCCTCAGGGGTCACTCACTCTGAAGTCAGTCAGGTAACAAGCAACCCTCCAGGAAGGTTCATGGGCCAAAGAACGGGCAGTTGTGTGAATAAGCTGGAAAGCAAATTCTCCAACCCTGTCAAGATCTCAGCCTCGGTCAACAGCTTAACTACAGCTTAACTGCAGCCTCCTGCGAGACCCTGAGCCAGATCCAGCCTCTCAGCCTCTCAGGCTCTTGTAGGCTGCAGAATCTGTGTGAGAAGGCAAAATGTGTGTCATGTGATGCCTCTAACTTTCAAGATTACTTGTACCACAGTACTCTGTGACTAACATAGACCCCAAATGGAATTAGACTTAAGGTTTCTGTGCTTATTATTATCACTGGACCCATTTTACTGATGATAAATGCAAAGAGGTTAAGTGGCCATCCCAAGACTTCCCAACTAAGAAGAGGTAACACCAGGACTTGAATGTAGTTTTATCTGGGATAGGACCCCTGCCTACAAGCCCCTCCTCACTAGGTAGTTTCTCTATCATAGAGGGTAACATGATGCTAAATTTTAATTTTCTACTTAAGAATATATCATCCTCCTGCTAACTTATAAATACCTAGAGGACAAGAACTTATCTATGTCCATTTATCCATCTGACTAATGTTTGTTGAGAGGCCACACTACGCTGGGCATTTGGGAATACCATTCTGGAAAGCAGAGATGGATAGGAGACAGTCTACAGTCTAGCCTCAGGTGATCAGCACCCATTAAATACAGAATCACAATGGCAACGTGTTGTGCTTTGGTACTCTGGAAAGCAGCTGACTCAGACAGGAAGGGCAACGATGACTATCTGAGGAGGAAGTGGGAAGGGGTCTTCAGGCAGAGGGATCAGCTGAAGATAACCAAGGCCATAAAGAGGCCACAACACTCAAAAGTAAGTTCCTCATTGATGCCAAGCATGTGCCCAGGTGGGTGGCAGAGAGAAGCATCTATTGCACAAGGGTGTGAGCTGGAGAACAAAGGAAAAGCCAAAGAGACATAAAGCGTCAGACATGTAAAACAGATCACAGAGTTCTAGCAAGAGACTTACGGGCCTTCAAGAGCACAGGGCATTGAAGGGTAGAGTAGAACCAGTGTGTGAGACCAGGCACAGGACATCGAAGTGGCCGGATACCACAGCCAACAGCACAAGTGTTCCTTCTCATATAAAAGAGAGATTATAATCACTCCAACCCCCCACCCAAAGAAAATGTCACACTTCTTGATCACATCTAAAATCAGAAACAAGCAGTTGTCTGAGATTTTGCCCATGTGAGACTTGAGTCCATTCAGGGTCCCATGAGGATCTGCCTAGTTAAAACCAGCCCAAAGAGTACTCAACAATGGAACTAGAACCCAAGTTAGTGGTGCTGAACACTGCATCCTGATGGAATGGCATTGCTAGTCCGTGGAATTAGAGATTTGTAACTACTCAGAAAACTTTATCCAAACCTATAGCAAAATAAAAAGAGTAGACATTTTCTTTGGGGCCATGCCCAGCGATGCTCAGGGGTTACTCCTGGCTCCTGCACTCAGGAATTACTCCCAGTGGTGCTCAGGGATATGGGATGCTGGGGATTGAACCCAGGTCAGCCGCATGCAAGGCAAATGACCTATCTGCTGTGCTGTTGCTCTGGTCCCTCAAAGGTATATTTTCTAACTATATATATATATATATATATATATATATATATATATCCCTTCAACAATGTAATGTCCCACAATCATGATATTTATTGTTACAAATCCCTGAAGCTTTCCAGTGCTCTTCAGTGAGTATTGACCCGTAGAGAGCTCAGCTGGGTTCACAAGTTTAAAGGTGGCTCCATGAAGCAAGCAGAAGAGAAAAAATAAAAAATAAGAAACAGGGAAAGAATGAGCAAGAAAAATGGGGGAGCCTGATGAAGGGGAAGATCCAGTCCTGGGACAAGCTCACTCCAGTCACAGCTGAGAGTGGTTAGGACTGAGGGGAAAACTGCACTGGATGTGTGATGTTATTCCCCAACTCACCTCCCAACTCCGCTGTGAAATCCTGGATAAATTCTAAGTGGATCCTAAGGAGAGAATGGCCAGAGTTCTGAGGCCAGCCTCATGGGTACAGCAGGCAAGTAGGGCACAGGACCCACAGTCGCACAAAAACAGCAGCAGGATGTCAGCTGATGGGTTGGATAGCACCGGCCCCTCCATGAAGCCCCACCACGCTCTCCTCCCACACACCTGCGTCCACAGAAGAGACCACATGCAGAGTTTCTTCTTGCTCTCCTTGAGATAAACTCTCACTGCACTCTCCTTTCACTGAAAGGAATCAGCAAGCCCACTGGAACTCAGGACTCAGTGGCACCGAGAACTAGGCTGTGAAGTGGACGAGTAGTGCAGGGGGCTGAGCACAAGCTTTACAGGTGGAAGGTCTGGGTCTGATCCCCTGCACACTCCCAGGAGTAACCCTGACCTCAGAGCTTGAAGTACCCCCGAGCACTGCTTTGGTATGACCAAACCCAAACCAACTAGACTGAAGAATTACACTTATATGTGTATCTAATATAACTGCTATTTAAATATCATCCTTCTATTAATAATGAATATGCATATTGTCACCATTAAAGAGATCTATATTTACATTAAATACATTTTAATATAAATTATTAAAGCAGTTATATTTTCTATTTAACTCTACACATACATAAATTTTTTGCATCTGTCTGGTTCCTGCTTCTCTTTCCAACTTAGCTCTCAACTCAAGCAGGAAAGAAATATGGTTTTTTAAAAATAATAAATAAGCTCTCTTAACATACGACCTCAAGATCTGAGAACAGACTGCATGTGGCTGGCAAGATTATACAAGTAGGAATTTCAAAGAAATGAACTCAGTGTAACCTCACCAGATCTGATGGTTTCCAAGTCAGAAATATTATTGCTAACGTTTTCAAACTCCAGCCCACTATTACAGAAATTAACATTTTCATTGCTATTTATGCTGGCTTTGATAAACTAAGCTTTAAATTCAGGATCTAGATTATAGCTTGCACCTGCTGACCCAGTTGTCATCCCCAAAGACAGACAAGAGCAGAGTCAGGAATAGCCCCAAAACACTGATGAGTGTGCCCAGAAGGACTAAAGAAATAAATTCAATATTTCTTTCAATGTGATTCCTACCAAGTTCCATACTCTGGTCTCTATTCTTGCTTTTGGTCCAGTTGCTTCGTTTGACTGGTCACCCTCTCCATTAATTCTGCAAATCCAACCAACATTTACCAACTCACTTCCTTCTCTCTTACCCAGAGGTGTGGTACTAAGGGAAATATATTTTCTCTCCATGGTAATCTCCTGACATTCAGTGCAGTTTTGTGGCTGAGCCACTCAGCATTCATCAAGCTCTCAGACGCTCAACAATTTTTTGAAATATTTTATTATACCACCATTAGATATACAATTACAAGATGTTCATGCTTGAATTTTTGGTTCTACAGTGTTCCAACACCTATCCCTCCACCCCTGCCCATCTCCCATCACCAATGTCCCCACCTCCCTCCCCCTTCCCCTAGTCTGCCTTCATGGCAGGCTCCCTATCTCCCCTCTCTCCTTCTCTCCCCTCTCCTTCTCACTTCCCTTTCCCATACACTGTAGATTGTAACACATTCCAGAACATGACTGGTTCCACTAGATTGATGTACCAGGTCCGACCATGAAAATGGCAGCTATTATGGTGAACAAGTCTTATCCAGCTGCTTCCAAGACCCTGCAGAGGTGATTGGCCCACTCTCAAAACCCATCCTGCCTCCTGGGAGCCTCATGGTCAGCTGAGCTAGGGAGAGCCAGATGGCAGCTCTCCCCCACTGGTCTGAGTCTCTGCTTTATGGCTGAGAGTCCCAAGGCAGTTCGTGGGCAGGGCCACCAGGCCTCTGGGTCGGGTCAGAGAGGGGAATGGGCACTTCAGCATCTCTCTTGTGTGGGCTCCCATGAACTGTGGGGTTTGAACAGCCGAACATGGTGGCCACTATGGTGAGCGAGTCTCATCCAGCCACCTTTGAGGCCCCACAGAGGTGATGGGCCAATAGCCAAAACCCATCCTACCTCCTGGGAGCCCCACGGTCAGCTGAGCCAGGGGAGAGCCGAATGGAAGCTCTCCCCCGTGCCTCCAAGTCTCTGCATCATGGCTGAGAGCCCCATGGCAGCTCATGGGCAGGGCCGCCAAGCCTCCAGGACGGGTCAGAGAGGAGAAGGGGTACCCCAGCTCCATCTCCAGGAACACCCGGTGACTTTTGCCTCCGAGAGCTGCCTACCTGAGCTCAAACTCGGCTGCTCTGAGCTGTTCTTGAGATCAGCGCCTCTCTTACGTGGGTTCTGATGATCTGTGGGGTCCGGACTGTGATAATGGCGGCTATTATAGTGAGTGAGTCTCATCAAGCTGCTTCTGAGGCCTTACATAAGTTATGGGCCCACTCCTAAAACCCTTCTTGCCTCCTGGAAGCCTCATGGTCAGTTGAGCTAGGAGAGAGCCGAATGGCAGCTCTCCCCCATGCATCCGAGTCTCTCATCTTTCTATCTCTATTTCTGTCTCTCTATTTCTCTCTCTCTCCTCCTACACCTTGTGACTTGCCTTATGGTTTATGATGCAATTATCTATGTGTATATTCAGTAGTGAGTTCTAGTGTGACATTATAGTTCCTCATTCCCCATCAACCTCCCCAGTTTGTTACAACTACAATGATCATTATGGTGTACAGATGTGAAAGATCCTGGGAAGGACTTGGTCCTAACCTACTTTGTATCTAAGCCTCTTGTGAAGCTGTGCACTGTCACAGCTGTGCGCCTGGTCTGCCCCTTGTCTGGTTCATCTGATTGCAGAGGCTTTGAGCCTGTAGTCATGCCCACCAGCATGGAGAGGGAGGAGGCCAAATTCCTGCTCCAATTCCGGCCAGCATGGCTTCCCTCCACATGACTGATTTACCCTAGGAGCTATGTTGGTCTCAGCTGGGGACTAGCTGATTCTTCAGAGACTCCATGGGCTGCTCCACGTGGGCTGGGCAGTGCAGCTGTGCATCTGGTCTGTCCCTTGTCCAGTTCATCTCTATTGTTACTGTTTTTGGCCTATCAAATACACCATGATAACTTGCCAGCCTCTGCCATGGCTCTGGGTTCATCCCAGGGCAGTCTTTTCCTATGTCAGACCATCCACCATCCAGGGCCCACAGGGCAGAGCCCTGGTGGTGAGATGCTCAACTTTTAATACAATAAAACATTCAAAGACAGGATCAAAAGAGGGCGTGTTAATGATGGGTAATTTTAAGCCCATTACTGCTCAGGCTAAACACTGGCTCATCAACAGAAGAGCATTTGAAAATGCCTGCTGGATGGTAAATGCTAAGAACCACAGTCTCCCAGCCATGGGACTCACATGTCAGGGGCATTTGTCACCAGCTGAATTCTCCTTTGACTAGGCCATCTTGGGGCCAGAGAGCTGGCTCAGGGGTTAAGTCACTTGCCTTGCATGTTGCCAGCACTGATCTCTGGTCCCCCATGACTGCCCAGAATCATAATGAACAACCCTAGATGCCCCTCGGGTTCTGACAGGTAGCTCTGGGTAACCCTCTGCAGAGCAAAGCCTAAGCAGTACAGCATCCTGGGACCCTTGCTCTGACATGCTGGCACAGCTTACTGAGAATCACTGGGAAGGGCCCTGGGACTTGAGAGGTTCAAAAAATAAAACAAAAAACAAAACAGAAGTGGAAAAGATTCTTTCACTGGGAAAGCAGCAGAAAGAATGAGAATACAGGTCAGATGGTGGGGGTTGGTGTAAATACAGGTCAGATGGTGGGAGTTGATGTGCCAGGAAACATGGCTGGTGAGACTACATGTCAGACAGTGGGGGTTGGCCACCAGGAAGCACAGCTGGCTGTGGTTTCCAGCAAGGGACACTGTTAGATCTGGACAGTCCACTGGGCACCATGAGTGAGAACAATCGTGGGTCTATAACATGAACCCTTGTCAAAGAACAAGATAAGGGTCAGGGGAGGAGAAGGAGAAGGAAGATGACAAGGAGATAGTGGAGGAGGAGGAAGAGGAGGACAAGGTAGAGGATGAGAGGGAGGAGGAGGAGGTAGAGGAGGAAAGGGGGGGAAGAAGAAGAGCAGAGAGAGGAGGAGGAGTAGAAGAGGGAGAGGGAGGGAGTTGGAGAAGAAGGAAGAGGAAGAGAAATCTAGCTACCACACCCATCCCTGTGGCCAACATCCACTCTGACCCTCCAAAGAAAAGACAGACTACAGCTAAAAAATAGACAGGCAACAAGTCATTGAATGAACTCAACTAGTCCAATATGTAAAACAGGGGCTTCCATCGGAAATGGCTCTAATTTAGCTACACCACCCTGCTGTCTTTCAGTGCTCCTGGCCATGGGCACATCTTTGCAGCTCTCCAAAGAACAGGGGGGAGAAAAAAACACCCTGTGAGAGCCTGACTTAACCCCAAATGGAGGCCAAGTCCAAGGTTGTTTTTTGTTTGTTTGTTTGTTTTTATATATTTTATTATACCACCGTGAGATATACAATTACAAAGAAGTTCATGTTTGGGTTTCGGTCTTACCGTGTTCCAGCACCCGTCCCTCTACCAGTGCCCATTTCCCACCACTATATCCCCATTCCCCCCCCCCCCCCCTAGCCTGCCTCTATGGCAAGTTCTCTCTCTCTCTCTCTCTCTCTCTCTCTCTCTCTCTCTCTCTCTCTTTCTCTTTCTCTCTTTTACACACTGTTGATTACAATATATACATTTAGAGGTTATCATGTGTATCTCTTTTGCCTGTATTCAATGCTCAGTTCTAGGCTGGTATTATCACTTTTTGACAATTATTAGCACACTGTTCCCTTCTCTGTCTTACCTAACCTCTGATTCCCACACATTTGTGTTAGATTCCATCTTTGACAAGACCTCCTGATCCGTGTTTTGCCTGACCCTGAATATTGGTTTATATATACATACACATATATATATATACATATATAATGCAAATAAATGCAGTCATTCTATATCTGTCTTTTTCCTTCAGGCTAATTTCACTCAACATGATCCTCTCCATGTCCATCCATTTATAGGCAAATTTCATAACTTCATTTTTCCTAACAGCTGCATAGTAGTCCATTGTGTAGATGTACCAAAATTTCTTCATCCAGTCATCGATTCTCGGGCACTCTGGTTGTTTCCAGATTCTGGCTATTGTGAATAGTGCTGCTATGAACATAAAAGTGCAGATGGTGTTTCTGCTGTGTGTTTTTCGCCTCCCAGAGTATATTCCCAGGAGTGGTATGGGTGGGTCGAACAGGAGCTCAATTTCTAGTCTTTGGAAGAATGTCCATATTGTTTTCCAAAAAGGCTGTACTAGTCAACATTCCCAACAACAATGGATGAGAGTCCCCTTTCCCCGCATCCACACCAGCACTTGTTTTCTTGCTCTTTTGGATATGTGCCAGTCTCTGTGGTGTGAGATGATATCTCATTGTTGTTTTGATTTGCATCTCTCTGATGATTAGTAATGATGAGCATTTTTTCATATGTCTTTTGATCATTCAAATTTCTTCCTTGTCAAAGTTTCTGTTCATTTCTTCTCCCCATTTTTTGATGGGGCTGGCTGCCTTCTTCTTGTAAAGTTCTACCAATGCCTGATATATCCTGGATATTAACCCCTTATAGATGGGTATTGGGTGAATATTCTTTCCCATTCTGTGGACTGTCTTAGTATCTTGGTCTTTGTTTCTTTTTAGGTTCAGAAACTTTTTTAGTTTCTTTATCCTTTTCTTTTTCTTTTTCTTTTTTTTTTTTTTTTTGCTTTTTTTGGGTCATACCCAATGATGCTCAGGGGTTACTCTTGGCTTTGCACTCAGGAATTACTCCTGGCTCTGGGTAGGGGACCATGTGGGATGGGTGCTGGGTAGGGGACCATGTGGGATGCCAGGGGTCTAATCCGGAATTGGCCACATGCAAGGCAAATGCCCTACCTGCTGTACTATCGCTCTGGCCCAAGCTTTTAGTTTCATGTAGTCCCATATGTTTATCTTTGCTTCTAGTTGCTTTGTTAGTGGTGTTTCATCTTTGAAGATGCCTTTAGCTTCAATGTCATGGAGGGTTTTTCCTATATTTTTTATAACATACTTTATGGATTCAGGTCTGATATTGAGATCTTTAATCCATTTTGATCTGATTTTTTGTACATGGTGTTAGACTGAGGTCCAAGTTCATTTTTTACATGTAGCTGCCCAGTTTTCCCCAGCACCATTTGTTGAAGTGGCAGTAAGGGCACAATGGTGGTGGGACTGGTGTGGGAATAACCAATACAGGAAACAATTGTATTGTGAACTGTAAATCAAGGTGTTCAAATAAAATTTTTTTAAAAAATTTAAAAAAAAGAAAGAAAACTGAACTTCAATATAAAAATAAATCAATCAATCACAAATTTCACTGCCATTCCATGTGCACTTCGTTATTTTTCAAATGGCCTGTTCTTGGTTATTCCCTAGGCTGTGTGAACCCGGTGAGCCAATTCTTATTTAATTTGAGCAAGATATAAAACAGGGCCCACAGGATGGAGATCTCTGGGAACGGAGTATATAAATATAATGGAAGCTATATAAAGAGAAAGAGATAGCTGTCCATGAGTCCTATTCATCAGTAAACAAGAAATGAAGTGGACTTTGGCTGCTGTCCCCCGATAGGACTAAATCCCTGAAACCAAACACCTCAGTCACTTGGATAATATCTTTAAATGTATTCACATGACATTCAAATTCCCTCCCCAGTCTGAGGTTTTCATTCCAGATCTGCCACCACAGTACGCCACCCTCCACAGGAGCTGCAGACATTCATAAATACAGGCCCTCGCCATTTACCCTGTTGAAACCTCACGTACACAAGGAGCTTATTTTTAGTTATGGAACCCAGTCAAAACTTGGTATAAAGCAAACTCCACCGCCAGCGAAACTGGTAGACAACGTGATGATGGTCTTATTTTTTCTGTCTATTTTTAATATTCTTTTTTAGACATTTCTAGACATGAGTCAAGAGAATTAAATGCCTAGTGATGGCAGTTTTGATGATAATGCGGACAGCATCCGCTGTCAAACTATTCCCTGACTTTTTTTCTTCCATAGAAAATCAATATGCAGACAGTATCCACCTCTTCTCTGGATCACAGGCACTTTCCAAGCATCTATCATGAGATTCATAAAAGTCAAGTAAAAACCCTTGTACAGGGGCAGGAAGGACAGTCAAGGAGCTCAGGCACTTGCCCTGCATGCAGTCACTTGGCCAAGACTGGTTTGATCCCTGCTATCCCATATGATCCCTGAACACCATCAGTGGTCACTCCTGAGCACAGAGCGAGGAGTGACCCCTGAGCATTGATCTCTCTCCTGGACTATTGCAGTCCCTTCACCCATGACAGTGACCCGCACAGAGGTGCTCACCACACTCGAGCTTCCATACTTTCTGGGGTGCAGCTAACTGATGTCAAGGCTAGACCCTGATGGCCCCACTAAGGCTGAGGGGCAGCTAAGCAGGGCGTCCCAAGCCTGTCGAAGGAAGCATTTATCCTGGCTCCCACATCTGCGGAGAGGAAAGGGGCTGGCTAATGTAGCGTGGCCTTGGCCAGACGAGAATCACCTCTGCGGTGTGTGCTGTTCTTTGGACCTAAGTTCTAAGATGTGACCTCAAGGGGAAAGGGAAGGTGGCAAGAAGCCAAAGGGAATCAGGCTCCTTTTCAAACTCTGCCCCAGCCTCTGCCACTGCCCTGCTGGCCACAGTAAGACAGTTCAGGCCCCCCCCAGGGATCGTCTAACCCTCTCTGTGACTGAGTCAGACCGAACAAATCTCACAGGCCTCTCTAAAGCTCAATTTAGCTATTTTCCTTTTAAAGAAAAAAATGACTTCTTCCTGGACCTCCAGGTTGGCCAAGGTTATTTTGATTATAATTTACTTAAATCTATGGAAATACTCAGCGACTCCTGAAATTTATGAGCTGATGGTCTCAGGCCACCATAGAAACAAATGTAATGATTCATTACAGATGACTGCCAAGCTAACAAAACGCAAGCACCACCCGCTTACACTGTATATCATGTTGATTACCTTTACATACTAAAATTGTGGAACACTGGGTATATAAACATAAGTTTTAAAATAACTGGGCCTTAATATTAGAAAGGCATGCTGAAGTAAGGAAAGGTAAACTGAAAGAAGTGTGGGATTTGCAGTCAAATATTTTAGTGGAATGAGATAGAGGAAAAGAAGAAAAGGAGAAAGGTATGCAGGAAAAGATCTTAATGAAATAAATGCAGGGAGAAAATGGTTAATTACTAGATCTGGGGAGCACATTTATTGTTCTCTACTATGCACATGGCAGAGAGAGTTTCATTATAAAAACAAATAGAGGCTGGAGAGATAAGTGGGTAAGGCACAACATGCCTTGCATGTAGCAGACCCAGGTTCGATCCCCAGCATCCCCGAGCCCTGTCAAGAGTGATTCCTGAGCACAGAGCCTGGAGTAAGCCCTACATACTGCTGAGCATAGCCCCCAAACCAAAACTAGGTAAATAAAAATAAAATAGCTTTTTATATACCACTACAACAACAAAAACCTTTTTGTTTTTGTGGCTTTTTACATACTACTACCAACAATAAAATCCCTCAAAACTCCACTAATGCCAGGTTTTAAAATTATATATATATGTATATATATATATTATATACATATTTATACATATGCATTTTGCCAAAATCAAATTATTGTTCTCACTTGGACCACGGGCCATCTCTCTGCCCCATGCCATCACTAAGTCACAGCAGCTCGTAGCCTTGGGAATCCCCAATTCTTCCCTTCCTTTCCTTCACAGCCCTCCGTGACATCATCTGGGCTGTCCTAGATGCGAATGCTTTGTTTTTATATTCAGCCAACTTTGAATTTCTTTTTATTTTTATTAGAGCAAGACAAATCATGATTTTGCCTTAGTGTCAGATGCTCCCAGAGTAATGCAGGGAGAGATCGGGTTAACAAGGAAGTATGGGGAGTCTGAAAGACAAAGAAAAAGGGAGAATGTGAAGATTATTTATTTGAGACTCCAAAGCTTTGAGGTTCCCATGGAGGGATCCTCAGAGATACCCAAAACGAGGAGCCAGTCTGGGGCACACTTCCCTGCTGACCCTAGCACATCACAACCCCTCGCAGAGCCCAATACTGTCTCCTGATTGCTCCCCACAGCTCATACTCACTTCAACCCCAGGCTGGGTGGGTGCTAAGAGCTCAAAATAAATTCTATAGTTGCTTTTTTTTATCATTTACTTTTTTGTGATTTTTTGATGGTACCAGGGATGGAACTCGGGATTTCCTACCTGCTAGGCAGGTGTTCTACCATTTGAGCTAGAGCCCAGGCCTGATTATCTATAAGTCCAAAATATTAGGACTAGAAGGGTTTGAGAATGCAAACACCATTTTACTGTGTGGGTCAGGGATTTCCTCCCAGGCACTTTCCCCCTCGTGGATCCCCTTACTGTCAATCTTAGTGGATCTTCTGCAAAAGATGAGTAGAATTCCTACTCCAGGAAAGAATGTTAGGATGGAAAATCAGGGCCTGAGAGATGGGATGGATGGGAAGACCTTGATGTGCACGTAACCAACTCCTTTTTGATCCCAACATCACACATGGTTCCCTAAGCACTAACTGAGCACAGAGGTATAAGAAATTCCTGAGCACAGATCCAGGAGTAATCCCAGGGTACAGAACCAAGAGTGAACCCTGAGCATAGAGTCAGGAGTTATCCCTGAGCACAGAGCCAGGAATAATCACTAAGCATCATTCAATATGATCTAGATTTACTCCTCACCACAACAAGAAAGAGATAAAGAAGAAAGGAAGTTGACCCATTGGGAAGCTGACACCCCTAAAGGTGTGTCCAGGAAATCCTATCCCTTAGCTTCTCCCAATATTTAGTGCCAGAGACTCCGAGCTTCCTGGCTGGGGCCTGGCTCCTGCTCGATCCATGCTTTTCCTTCTAGAAACTGCCTAGGGCCTTCCAGTGAATTCCTTTTGGCTCAAGTATCCAGAGTCGGTTTCTGTACCCGAACTGATAAATATCCCAGCATGAATTTCTAAACATAAACAACCTCAGACAAGGCAATGATTACACAAATGAATACAACTGTGTTTACTTTTAAGTTCCCAAAACAGAAATGACCTCATTCTCCGGTGCTATTTGTGCTTTCTGCATGGTTGCCATGGCCCAACACTAACCCATGTTTCCCTCCTGTGCCTGAGCTCTTGGAATCTCCAGTCACCACCACCCCCAACCCCCACTGGTTCTCCAATAGAGAACAAAGCACAAACAAAGGCCAGTCCCTACACTGCGAAGGCTTGGAATAAGAATACCTGTGGCACTCACACTAACCAGATCCCTCCTGCAGATACTTCATGGAGGGCTGAGAGAGGAGCCACTGAGCTCTCCTATCTGCAGGACACAACTAGGCTTCCATCTTCTAAGTGTGAATAATAACAGAGGTATCTCCCATTCTATAGGAAAACTGTTCGCTCCCTTCTGAAGTGCTGACCAAAGTCTTGCTACTTCTTGACATAAGTAACACACACACACACACACACACACACACACACACACACAATATTCCACATTGAGATGGGAAGGGAAAGGAACTCAATCATATTAATCCCTAACACCTCCAAGTCATGCATATAGCACCTGCTCACCAAGCCTGGTCCTTGAGCTAGGTGATGAAGCCATTACTCCAAAAAATCCCAGAGCTCCATGGGCACTTCTGGAACCTTCTTCTCTTCCTCTGAAACACTAGGCTAGCACTTGATCTCTCTGCCAGGCGCTGTGCCAAGAATGGGCTGTCTGACCACCCTACCCTCTGAGGAGTCCTAGAAAGGACGACTTAGCACAACACCCTGGTTCTCAGAAGCGTCACCACCATTTTCACTGCCAACACTGAGCCACAGAACAAAAAAGACCACAAGGTGATTTTGCTGTAAATGAGAAAAGAAGTACTGTAGAGTTCATACAGGCCTCAAGACACTTTCCTTACATACAGCCAACCCCATTCCGTCCCCAGAGCCACAAATGGTCTCCCAAGCACCACTAGGAGTGATCCCCAAGTGCAGAACTAGGAAAAGGCCCTGAGCACCACCAGGTATGGCTCTAATACCAATAAACAAACAAAATAATAAAGCCAAAAAAACAAGAGCAAGAAGGGCTTCCTGTAACCTGGCTTCTCCCCGTGTGTACAGCAAGGTAAGCCCATGCTGAGAAATAGTTTTCCATGGATAAACACACCTGGGTCCTTTTGTTAATTGGTAGGATGAAATCATCTTTATTTTGTTATTTGCTAGTGATGAGACTTCTTAGAAGAGTGAGAGTGTAGAGTCAGACCCCATACCACCATCCCAAACAAAAGATCCATGATCAGTTAGAAAAGAGTCAGTTACTTAATCCATCAAGTGTGAAATTAAAGCCAACTTAAAAACTTACCAATGTTAAGTAAGTGCATCAGATAAATCAATGAAGACATTCATTGAAGGGTCAGCCAGTTGCTCCTCTGGTTCCCTATGGCCAAACTGCCTGAGGCCAATGATTTATGGGGGTGAAAATGTTTGTGGCTAAAATGTTCCTGGAGAAAGTGATAGATGTGTAATCTCCCAATGTTCAGTGAGAAAAAAGCATGAAGGAGAGAAAGGTTCTGCCAATGACCCCAGTGACAGGATGGGGAGGGTAGAGTGCAAACTCCAACCCAGTCAGTGTGGCCTCAGTGTCTCCACACTCAGCTGCTCCGCGGTCTCTCCTGCAACAAGAGGCCAGGTCAAGTCCACTGCAACCTCTGGTGAGAAGAGAGCCCTCTCTTGGCCCCGCAACTCCTGACTGAAGAGGTGTTAATGAGCTGAGGAGATAAAATAATAATAATAACAGGATTTATTCCTGTTCCCTCCTTCGAGCACCTTCCTGCTACAAAGGGATTCAAGAAAGACCCAGCAAAGGAAAACATAAGCCGACTTGTTTCTCTTCAACATAATGTATCCTGAATATCCCAAGTGACTGTCCAATTTTATTTTGTTTTGTTTTGTTTTTGGGTCTCACCCAGCAATGCTCAGGGGTTACTCCTGACTCAGCACTCAGGAATTATTCCTGGCAGTCTTTGGGGGACCATGTGGGATGCAGGGGATTGAACTCGGGTCGGCTGCGCATAAGGCAAATGCCCTCCCTGCTGTAGTATCACCCAGGCCCCTGACTGCTCAGTTTTACACCCAAAAATCACAGCTAAAAATCAGGTCTTGACACATAACGGACTTTAATGCACAGGCAGCCAAAGTGAAGTTACTCCGGAAGCCACTTATTTTTGGAGGACATGAGAATATTTCTGATTTTCTACTCTCTAAAAATACACAAAAGGAAAGTATATTCTCTGGAGATAGGGACAGCAATGATGATGGTGATGGTGATGATTAAGAGGAGGAAGATTCTCACAAACTGTGGTTGAGGTGGAAATTAAACAGAAACTTCAGCCTCACTCACTGACATCATACCATGATGAAACAATATTTAAAACACTGGGGCTGGAGTAATACTACAGCAGGTAAGGTGTTTGCCTTGCATGCAGCTGACCTGGGTTCAATCCCTGGCACTGTACATAGTCTTCCAAGCTCACCAGGAGTGATCCCTGAGAACAGAGCCAGGAGTAAGTCCCAAGCATCACCAGATATAGCACAAAAAACAAATGAAGGGAAAAACCCGCTAAGTCAAAAATAATCAATACAAGCAAGTAGATGTTTATTTAGAAATTAATCTGAGGATATTCCAAGTTAGCGGTTTACCTTAAGAACGAAGTTAAGGAAATTATGGTAAATTTTAAGATGTCAGCTATCAAATATCAGAGGGTTATGAGAACCAGAGATGGGTTATGGCATTTGCCTTGCAAATGGCTGACTTCATTAAATTCCCAGCACCACATATGATCCCTGAGTATCACCAGGAGTGATCCCTGAGCGTTAGGAGAAAGCCCTGAGCACCACTAGACATGGCTTAAACACCCCTTGAGTCAGCCAATACTGCATGGCTCATGCAAAGCAATTCAGTAACACTGCAGTTTTTCTCTCTCATCCCAATAGATGGTCAAGCAACTCAGAGCTGCGGAAATCAGCAGAGATAACTCTAGATAGATAGTAGACAGTAGATAGATAGAATGATTAGATAAATAGGGAAAACAGATGTCAGATAGATAGATGATTGACAGATGATAGATACATAGACTAGACACATAGATACACAGGTCCAATAGATTCATAGATAGCAAATAGATAATAGATACATTCAAAGATTAGATAGATACAAAGCCAGATACATGATAGAGGGATAAAGAAATGTATGTATGCTGTGCGAATAATTGTCAAAAGGGCTAATTCCAACCTAGAACTGAGCATTAAATACAGGCAAAAAATGTACATGATGGCCTCTAAGTGTATGTGCAATCCACAATATGTAAGAGAAGGAAATGAGAGGGAGAGAGAGAGAAGATAAAGAACCTGCCATGGAGGCAAGCTATGGGGGGGAGGGAATTGGGGACATTGGTGGTGGGAAATGGGCACTGGTGGAGGGCGGGGTGCTGGAACACTATGAGACTGAAACCTCCAAACATGAACAACGTTGTAATTGTATATCTCACAGTGGTATAATAAAATATTAAAAAAAAAGAAATGTATGTATGGATGGATGGATGGATGAATGCATGGATGGATGGATGGATGGATGGATGCATGGATGGATGGATGGATGGATGGATGGATGGATGGATGGATGCATGGATGGATGGATGGATGGATGCATGGATGGATGGATGGATGGATGGATGGATGGATGGATGGATGGATGGATGGATGGATGGATGGATGGATGGATGGATGGATGGATGGATGGATGGATGGGTGGATGGATGGATGGGTGGGTGGATGGATGGGTGGTGGATGGGCGGTGGGCGGGTAGAAGGATGGATGGATGGATGAATGACGGATGGATGGTGGAAGGATGGAAGGATGATGGATGGATAGGTGATGGATGGATGGATGGATGGATGGATGGATGGATGGATGGATGGATAGATGGATGGATGGATGGATGGATGGATGGATGGATGGATGGATGGATGGATGGATGGATGGATGGATGGAAGAATGGATGGATGGATGGATGGACGGACGGACGGACGGATGGATGGAGCGGGTGGACGGATGGATGGATGATGTATATGGAAGGATATATTGATGGAAGGATGTATGGAAGGATATTGGATGGAAGGATGAGTGGAAGGATGGAAGAAAGGATGGATGGATGTATGGATGGACGGACAGACGGACAAACTGACGGATGGACTGATGGATGAATGGACCAACGGACGGACGGATGGACTGGACAGATGGACTGGATGGATGGATGGATGGATGGATTGGATGGATGGATGGATGGATGGATGGATGGATAGATGGATGGATGGATGGATGGAAAGATGGAAGGATTGATGGATGGATGAAGAATGGATGGAAGGATGGATGGATGGAAGGATAGCTTTGTAGCTCGACATAGATTGGTGAACAGGTAGAAAGTGAGATAAGCACCAGCCAGGTAACCACTGCCTCCAAAGCAACAACTGACTTTCTGGTGGTAATGACATATAGAAACTCAAAATCACATCCTCCATGGGAATACACAGATCTTTGCCCTCAGCCAAGTTCTGCTGGGGTAGTGCAGGCACTGACCAGTTTCCACCAGGATGTCCTACCTATTGCTTCCTGCCCAAGTCCTCACCCTGATGACAGTTACAAAATCCACAGCCCCCACTCTGAGGTTCTACAAGTAAGGAAAGCCTTTAACAAAATACCTGATTCCACAATTCTTACCCCAGTGCAAATCATCAAGAAACCTGAGGGGAAAGATATCACAGCCCAGGAAAAATAAAGCCCATCCAATCATCTGTCCTCAGTCACTCAGGTTGTTTCCAAATTCTGACTATTGTGAAGGGTGCTGAAATAAACATAAAGGAGCAGAAACTATGGTACATCTATACAATGGAATACTATGCAGCCACCAGGAAAAACAACAGCAACAACAACAACAACAACAATAATAATAATAATAATATTGAGTCCTCCAGATCCTTCAATAGGAAACTCCAAGTTTAGGGGCACAGAAGCTTCCAGAACTGTTTTGTGCTCCCCCACCCCATCCTTCCATAGTGCTGGTCAGCACCTAATTCGCCACTCCTTGCCCTCATCTAGGTTCCCCCTTACCCCGCTCTCTGTGCTGCTGGGTCCTTCTTGCAGCCTCATTCCTAAGGCTTCCAGCAGATATTACTAAGCAGAATTTGATGGACAATGAGTTGGTGGTGAATCACTTGCTTTGGAAAGGGAGAATCCAGAAGAAGGAGAGAAAGTGATAAATGATGCATTGGCTTAATCCATTAGACTCTGCCTGAGAGAGTCCCCCAGACTGTTGCCAGATCCTAAGACAGAGAGAAATGGCTGTCCCCAGTGTGACCCTCTCCCTTTGTGCAAATGTGGGCTACTTCCTTATTTCTCTTGTACTTGTTCTGGCACACTGGCCTTGGGAGCACCCAAGATCATAGTTAATGATGTAAAGTCATCTTAAAAGCCAAACTGAATGTAGCTTTTGCCGTCCACTGGGATGTTAAACGTGGACTGAGTCATGCAGATAACATGGGGGAGGGGAAAGCATCATTCCAATACTAACCCTGCTAGCCCTTCTTCTCATCCTTCTATGATTTTAATTGATACGAACTGAGCCTCTCTCTCTCTGTGTCTTGCTGTATCTGTCTCTTGTCTCTGTCTCTGTCTATCTGTCTGTCCCTCTCTCTCTCTCGCTCTCTCTCTCTCTCTCTCACTCACACACACACACACACACACACACACACCAACTGTCCTTATATACCCCTGATATCATTTCCTTTCAACAAAGCTTTCCAGGAAGACAATCCAGAGGTTATCTTCCTGAAGGCAACCGCCTCCTGCCACCAGAGGCCCCTGGGACTTGTGAACTGCACAAGCTAGAATCCAGACACAGAATGGGTAACAGGCCCCTTCACAAAGTCTCGCTGATGGTGCCCTCTTGGTAGAGGTGCCTGTCACTTCAGAGCTGCAGAATGCTGCCCCATTCCAGAGGGTGCAAGGTTGCAGAATAAATGAGAACACAGACTTGCAGCTTGTCAAATGACTTCCCCTTCTCCGGGGCTTGTTTCCCTCTGTGCTGTTGGCTTTCTGCATCTAAGAATATTATTTCCATCTGGCCCCCGTGTTGCCGCAGTGCTTGGCATTGTGTGTGCGCTTCAATTTGCTCCGCATGGTTGACTGCGTTCCCATACAGTCTTACGGAAGGCATTTTCCACTGCAGCTGTCCCCGACTCTCTTCTCTCCAGTAAAGTTCCCTGAGGGTAGAAGCCACAACTCCTCCAACTCTGAGAACCTCCGGTTTACCTCACCTCATCAGACAGAAATCTGCTTGTGTATTCTGTGGCATTTAGCTGATGTATAACCCGAATGTTAAGAACAAGCTACTAGGGTCTTGGTACCTATGTGGTATGAAATCATAGCAGGAGGCACACAAATTCCCAACAATGAGCTGGAGAAGTAAGATCAGCTGCTTTTGCATATTAATGTGATGGAAGTATTGCCACTTCTTGTTCTTTCATTTTGTCATCTGCTAGGGTTTGCTGGCAGAATAAGCAATAGTAATCCCCAAATTTAATCCCCATTCATTAAGTCGATGCCTTTAAAATTTGGAAAGTAACATTCTTAGGTTCCAGCTGGAAAGCAGAACATTGAATTCATAAAAAGGAAAGATGTAAGAAAGCTTAGCCCGGGATTTAAGATGTGAAAAACTATCAATTTGGGGCTGGAGCAATAGCCCAGCGGGTAGAGTGTTTGCCTTGCGGCGCCGGCCTGTGCCAGCCCGGGTTCAATACCCAGCATCCCATATGGTCCCCGAAGCACCGCCAGGAGTAATTCCTGAGCACAGAGCCAGGAGTAACCCCTGAGCATCGCCAGGTGTGACCCAAAAAGCAAAAAAATAAAAATAAAAAAAGAAAGAAAAACTATCAATTCACCTATCACATTCTGTCTGGTACTGTCAGACAAAGCCTTCTGTTTTTTGTTTTTCTGTTTTGTTTTGTTTTGTTTTGTTTTGTTTTGTTTTGTTTTGTTTTGTTTTGTTTTGTTTTGTTTTGTTTGGGGGCTAAGGGTTGAGGTGGTCATATAAGCAATGCTCAGGGTGTAGCCCACATCCTGGCTCGGCAGCCTTTAATGAAGAAGTCAGGTTCCATGATGCTATAACATGCAGGCTGAAAAGATGGTGTGTCCTAAATCCTAGATTCAAATCCTACCAAGAAGAATATTTTGGTGCTAATTTGTTGACAAGTATCCCCTAGTCATTCGAAATAACTCCAGATCACCTGAATTTAAAAGTTTCATTTTTTTTAAAAGAGAAATGATCTTTCCAATCGTGGGGAAAATAACTCAAACTTATACTTTGGGTTAAATGTAGAGGTAATATGGGCACTCAAAATTCATTTGGTATTTAACTGTCTGTAATGTATAAGAGACTCTGACATCAAACACATTTTCTCTGTAGTTTTTCATATATATATACATCATTTTATATATTATATATAATATTATTATATATATACATATATACATATATAATATGTATATATATACATATTAAGGAATATACATCATTTAATTTAGTGTTTATTTTTCCAACAATGATGAAACATTCCTTGTGCCCAGAATGAGCCTAGCATCTTAGGGTCTTGGCTTTAAGAAGTTTATGTCCTGCCATTTTGGGTTTATTTAAATATCCTAAAGTTTGCGTGTTGAAGTACCAATGCCTGGTGCCTCCCAAATAGGACGTTATTTGGAAACAATAATTGCAGTCGTAAAGGGTAACAACCTAACCTCAGCAATACAAGGGTGACTGACCTAGTGTCTCTCCAAGCCCCTGTATTCCTCCTTTGGGCAATGTGTGCCAAGGTCTCTGCAAAATTGATTTTACAACTCATATACACCCAATTCCCCTATCAGCTTGGCAGCTGACTTCCTGGCAGGGTCTCTACAAACATAAGCGTAAAGAGCAAAAAGAAAGAGGAGAAAAGAGAAAAAAAAGACTTCCAGCTTCCCAGTTCTGTACTCCCAAGGCTGGCCTCAAGCCCCAGCTTTCTCCATTTTCAGTGTTAGGCCCTTGGAGGTAGGGGCAGGTGGGAGCAGGGTGGATGCACTAATAGTGGACGCCCCCCACCTGGCAGTCAGGGGCCAATCACTGACTCCTTGACAGCCAGGCTGCACTTCACTTCCGGTCTGCCCATCCCTCGGAGGACTCTCATGGGAGCTCCTAAGATCTTAGTGGGCTGCGTCTTCCCTTCTCTGCTCTTTGCACGCGAGCACACACACCACACACACATGCACACACACACACACACACACACACACACACACACTGCTGCAGTAATCACAGCCTTTGCTTTCTATTCTGTCAGAGTTTCAACCAACCCAGATTTTCATTCCCAGTTCCCTGATTGAATCTCTACTTATTTGAGGTATTTCGGGTGGTTTTAGATTTTCTCCCACAATGCTGAGTGAGCTTTCAATTCCCCACGCAAAGATAAATAATTAAACAGAAGTTCAAAACTACAAGCTAGTCAAGATTCTCTATAAAGAGGGTAGGCAGTGATCCAGGTAAATTCAATTCAGTGTTGATGGGGAATATAAATTATTTCCCATAGGGAACTTTTGCAAAATGAATCCAAACATAAATCTGATACCGTCTGTGTCCCAAAATCCCACTCCCAGAACTTCACCACAAGAACTCAGAAGAAAACGCTCAGGATTAGGGACAGCAAGCCAACTGCAGTACTGGATAATAAAACAAAGCCTAAATCAATAAAGAACTATAAGCTAAGTTATTTCACACACATACACACAGCACACAGAGACTGTTCATGGCTAAAGTAGATTTCTAAATGGCAGCTGTAATATTAAAAATAAAGTTTGGGAAATAATTGCAACTCTTTTATAAATGATTATAAGCACAGTTATCTCTGAGTAGCAGGAAGAATTCAGGCAATTAGACAAAATACCAATTGCATTGTAACCACACAAAAAATGTGTCCTGTTAATACCAGTCACATTATAGAATGCTTTAATGCCAACAGGCAACTGGTAAATTTTTAAGAGAATCATGTATATAGAATAGTTGGAAAATTCAACTATTTGAAGGAAATGGGCCACCCTCAAAAAGTTATTTAATCCAGATTGACAAGGATATGCCTTCTTGATTTTCTCTTTTCTATTATAATCTGTCAACAGCAACTAACAAACATTGCTCATGTCTATGCTAGCTCCTCATCAATGTTTGAGTTCACTTTGATTGAAAAATGTCCACCAGAGGGGAAGAGAAGATCAGAGAACTATCCCTGGAGACCAAAATCACCTTAAGTGCTTTACCATGCTGCTGCTTAAATGGGACCAGCAAAGTCACAGCTTGCCAAGAACCAAGAACAATGGAATCTCCTCAGAAACAAGCTCATCATGTAGTGAGAAAAGCATCCACTTCCACACCCTTGGACAGTGGTTTCTCAGAGAGAGAAAATGATGATGGCAACTGAAACACAAACGAGATATCAAAGGCCCCTGGTGCTCCTGCCTCTGCCTCAGGAGTCAGCCATAGCTTGTGGGAGAACTCTCCATAGCAGCTGCCCCCGGACTCAGTCATAGCTTGTGGGAGAGCTCTCCAAAGCAGCTGTGTCCTGGGAAAAGACACAGCCCTCTCCCCCCACTGCCAGGAGCCTGCACCCTCACTCCTCACTAAGAGCTTGTACACAAGTGTATATGAGAAACCTAAAAATAGCCTTGCTCGTTGGGGTTTAAGAGCTCAAAATTGAATATTTCCCAGGCTTCCCTCAACTCTGTTGAAAATGCAAATATTTTTTCTTGGGCCACCAAAGCTTGGGGGAATTGGGACCAAAACAACGAGGTCCAGGGTTCCATGTACTCCATGCTATCCTAGGAAAAAAGAACAATTACTCTTTGGGAAGTCTCAAAATGTTAAGAGAGATTGATACAGGATACAAGGAGCCCTAGATCTAACGTACATGACCAACGAACAGGACATCAGAGAAGCATCCAAGAATGAGAACCACCATGGAGGGCCAATCATAGGAAGGAACCCTTTCTGGGCAAGAAGGACCAACTCCCACACACCGATTTTCATCAGCATCATTCTTCTCAGTGGTAATTTACTGAGCATGCTCAATAGCCAATTGTGCATTAATTCTGGCTTTTCCCATCATCCTTTACATAATCCAAAAAAAAATTCTACCACTATTTCCTACATCAGACGTGACTTCTGTTGATGTTTCTTCTAATAGTTTATAGTCTGGTATGGGAGGATGGAAATGAAGCCCCCAATAAGGCTGAAATAAAAAATAGAGGGAACAAAAAATGTCCTTCCCATTCATAGGAAGGACAAGAAGGTATTATAGGAAGGATGAGTGGGCAGTTTCCTGATGAGGCAAGCACAGGTGTGGCCACCTGTCCACAGCCTCCTCCCCAAGGCCCTGAGACCAACCTTTCCCACAGCAGAACCAGAACCACCAGGGCCAGCAGGTGCTTTGTGCTTGAGGCCAGTTGTGGGGCCTTGTCTATGGCTCAAGGCCACCCAGGACCCACCTGTTCCTCAGAGGGGCAGCAGTACCCACCAGACCAGATCTAGCAGGTGCAGATGTTGGACAGGGATAGTGTTAGCAATGTTAGCTGTCAGTGGGAAGTAGTTTGTTGTGTACAGTTTCTTCACAAAAGTCAGAGAGAACTATCAGTCCTGACTGGACAAGTCTGTGCCTTACACAGCCAGGCAAAGGCTGGTTACTCTGGCCCGAGTTTTGGCTGCATGATCTGTGTTTACCTGCTGCGGGGCTGGTACATTATCACTTATTCCTCGGGAATTTACCACTTCAAACTCTTCATCGCTTCCCTGTCCCCCAAGGCGGCCCATTCTTTATGGAGGACTCAGCTGAAGTCCCATCCAGAACCAGGAGTAGCCCCCTGAGCACTGCCAGGTAGGGCCTGGTTCTCCCTGAAGTCAACTAGGGCTGTAGATTCATTGGTAGGACACAGTCGTCATGTGTTAAAGGCCCTAATTTTTAGTCTGAGAGCAATATGTTCCCATCCCAGCACCACTGGGTACAGCCCAGGGATTCCATAAAGTACTTCTAGAATGGCACCAGTACCACCAACCCAAAAATCAATACATGATAACTATCACTATTACTATCTTCCCGTTCATCATCTATTTGCTAGAGCGGGCACCAGTAATATCTCCATATGTCCTGTCTCATGCTAGTAGAACCCAAAGGCATCCGCTTGCTCCAGGAACATAAAGAGCCTCAAACCATTATATCAGGTCATGGGAATGACCTAATATAAATGTTACTGGTATTTGGCATATCAAATACGACACGAGCAGCTTGCCAGGCTTGCCATGCGGGTGGCATACTCTTGTAGTCACCTCTAAATAAAGCATTTATTGATGAACTGCACAGCCGCTAGTGGCTGCGTGAGCCGGGCTGTGATAGCCGCTCATGAGGTGCCCGGGAGGGATGGCGGGTTCTAGCCCTGGCCTGCCACCCCAACAGAGCCTCACAACAAGCCAGATGACCCCCTGACTCCATAGGAGCCGCCATTTTCCACAATGCATGATAGTAAGTTAAATTAAAATTGCAAAACCAAGTACTGAAAAGTTGATTGTGATAATGAGAAACAAATAATAACCTAAAATTTCAACAAAATCTTGGTCAAAGGGAAGGAAGGGAGGGAGGGAGGGAGGGAGGGGGGAGGGAGGGAGGAGGGAGGGAGGGAGGGGAGGAGGGAGGGAAGGAAGGAAGGAAGGAAGGAAGGAAGGAAGGAAGGAAGGAAGGAAGGAAGGAAGGAAGGAAGGAAGGAAGGAAGGAAGGAAGGAAGGAAGGAAGGAAGGAAGGAAGGAAGGAAGGAAGGAAGGAAGGAAGGAACACAGAAAGAGCAGGCAGCAGTTAAAGCTAGTGATCATAATAATGATACACTTAGTTTAAACCTTAAACCATTCCATTAAACACTCTTGCCTAAGGACATGAAGTAACAACCTACAGAAGATACACACAGCCAAAATGGACCTAGGAAATGTTTGGCCTCACAATAATCCAGAGAACAAGGCCTCCAACCATGGGTAGCATTCCAAAGATTGTTTTTCACATAATAGTACGTGTTGCTGTTAAGGTCTAGGAAATACATCCTTGTCCATTTCTTGGGAAAAAATAAATAGAAGCCATCTTTCTAAATATGCTTATTTCTCTGAAGTTTCATTTAACAGATGCAGAACCTTTATAAAAGCCCGTGTACATACAGATGTAATTTGTCACATAAAATGCACAAAAATAACCAAAATTTCATGAAAAGGGAATTTCAGACTATTGCTTTTTTAAGGCATCCCTTTTTAAAGAACATTTATACTTGTAACAAGCATGTGTGTATGGTCCTTGGCATCCCACCAGGAATAAGCCCTGAGCACAGTGCCAGGAATAAGCCCTGAGCACAGTCAGAGCACACTCTTTGGTGTTTGGCCCAAACACCAAAGAGAAAAAGAGCAAAAGTAGCTCATCACAAATCTAATTTCAAAGACTAAAGTTTATAGCTGTCCTTTCCTTTTTGATGGTGAAGACAGACGAGAAATTAAGAGATGATATGGAGGGAAGGATGAAGGGGGACATCTAGGTCAGGCAGAGATGCAACCGGAGGGCAGAGTATGTGCCTCCCATGTATAAATCCCTGTGCAAAATTCCTGACACAAGAAGAAAAGATAATATATATGTCCATATCTAAAATAAACCAAATATATATATATAAATACTAAACCCACCCTAGCAGGATTACAATCAACTTTTTCCTTTGCTATTTTACTTTCTAATTCTTAAGGCAGCATGAATAACCTAAACCACTTCAAAGCAATGCAAAGGTGATATATTCTTCACAAACTCTACAATGGTCAGGCAGGCTGGGAGGCCACATATACACACGCCCTATGGAAGCCCACATGCTTCAGCATGAAGCAAAAGGCCATGCTTGGCTCCCTTTCTGAGGGTATACACAGCTTTGGGGGTGGGGAAGGGTGGCCATATCATTGTTTGCCTGACTTTACATAAATATGCAATTTCCACAGCTCTTGGTGGGTACTGCCAAGGGCTCTTTCCACCACTAGTTCTCCTCCATCAAACTGCCTCACAGATGGTGGCATCTGAGTTGCCTTGAGTATTGAGGGGTACTCTGAATCAGAGGAAGCTGAATTGGAACACATTGATTTTGGGGTTTCCACAGATGTCCTAACGAGATGTGTGGCCAATTCCGGGCAAAGCTGATTCTGGCTGCCCCAGTAAAAAGAGGGTTCTAGAATACTCCACCACCTTCTGGGCTGACTCACCCAGCACCGTTTAAGGAAGTGGTATGGTGAGGAGCTAGGAACCAGTCTCAAGGTGCATAGCCCCAGAAGCTGGGGTAGATGCAAACAAGGTTTGGAACACACTGAGTCTGAGCAAGTCTGTGGGGGAAAATCTTCCTGCCATCAACAAAGATCTGCTATTTGGCCTCATCTTGGGGACGCTGGGAGAAAGGAAACAGGTTTACAGGGAGGAGACAGCACCAGAAGAAAGTGCAGCCTCATTTCCTGGCTGGTCTCTTGGGATTGACTGCCCTTCCAGTTGGTCAAGTACTCTCATCTTTCACTTCTACCCTCAGATGCTCCAGCCTGTGGTATAACAGTTGATCCTGAGCCCCTAAGTGTCCAACCAAATGTCTTGGTGGTCATATTTACTTCCTTTGAGGTTTTACTCCTTGCGACCCCAAACCAGACTAAAGACTTAGATTTTCCCCAATTGCCTCATCAAGATTCAGGGATGATGCCTCTGGTCCCTCAATCCCCTCTGCACCCACACACACACACACACACACACACACACACACACACACACACTCCCACATTATAATCATTGTATCACTGTATCACTGTCTTCCCATTGTTCATTGATTTCCTCGAGTGGGCACTAGTAACATCTCCATAAGTCCTGTCACAAGCAAGTGTAACCCAAGGGCATCTGCTTGCTCCAGGGACAGGAAGAGCCCCAAACCTTTCTTCAGGTCATGGAACTAATGTCCATAATTGTTACTAGTTTCTGGCATAATAATAATAATAATAATAATAATAATAATAATAATAATAATCACACTTGATCACTTGAATCCCGTTATTCATAGATTTGCTCGCGGGCGGCGCCAGTAACATTTCCATTGGACCCTATCACGTGCCAATGTAGCCCAATGGCATCTGGTTGATTCAGGAATATGAAGAGCCTCAAACCGTTCCTTCAGGGTCTTTACAAGGAAGTCTGACCATCTTGTAGGTGGGCGGCCACGTGATCTTTTGACATCCCGTGGGATCCAGTCGGTAATGGCTCTAGTCCAGCGGTTGTCTCCAAATCGCATTACATGTCCAGCCCATCTGATTTTCGATGCCTTGGCAAACGAGACAGCATCCCTGATTCTGGAATAGCGATGGAGGTCAGAACTCTGGATTCCTTCTCTCACTTGAGTGAGGCGTGATATTCGAAGCATAGCTCTTTCAATTCCTCTCTGGGAGAACCGAATAGCATTCTCATCCTGCTTTCATAGGGCCCAGGTCTCTGAGGCGTATGTTAATGCAGGGAGAACGGTGGAGTCAAAAAGATGTGCCCGGAGCTGGAGGTTCTTTGTCCTTTTTAGCTATTTCTTCGATGCCTTTGAAGGCATTCCATGCCGCTCTCTTCCTCCTGCACAGCTCAGGTTTTAGGTCGTTCATCATGTTGATTTCTCGACCTAGGTACACATAACTGCTGCATTCAGAGATCTTTGCTCCATTGAGAGTGAATGGGGCCTCAGGAACTAGTTCATTCTCCATGAACATTGTTTTCTTTAGATTCAGCTGTAGACCTATCTTTCCACATTCTCGGTCAATGTCAGCCAGCATTTGTGCCTCTTGGCTAATGTTTGGTGTTATTAGAACGATGTCATCAGCGGCGGAGGTGGTGTAGTTGCCAACCATCTATCTTCACTCCCATTCCTTCCCATTCTAATTGTCCCATGATGTTCTCAAGGGTGGCACTGAAGAGTTTTGGTGAAATGGTATCACCCTGTCGAACCCCTCTTTTCACATTAATGATCACTTCTTTGTAGAATGGTGAGATCCTGGTGGTGAATCCATAATACAGCTCACGAAGGATCTTGATGTATTGGGTTTGAACACCCTGTTTGGCTAGGGCTTCGATGACTGCTTCAGTCTCCACAGAATCAAAGGCTTTCTGTAAATCAATGAACGTGAGACAGAGCGGCATCTTGTACTCCCTACAAACCTCGATGAGCTTGGTTACTCACTTTCCACCACTAGTTCTCCTCCATCAAACTGCCTCACAGATGGTGGCATCTGAGTTGCCTTGAGTATTGAGGGGTACTCTGAATCAGAGGAAGTTGAATTGGAACACATTGATTTTGGGGTTTCCACAGATGTCCTAACGAGATGTTAGGATATCTGTGTTATTATTAATAATAATAATAATAATAAGAAGAAGAAGAAGAAGTATGCCACAAAAAACCTCAAACTTCTCAATTATATAGAACATGCAAAATTTGCATAAGATGTCATTAAAATTCTAAAAATATATGCAAAAGAAATAACAAAGGAAGGGATAAGGAAGAAAACTTTGTTTCTCAGGAAAGCTTTGAGAGATTTTTCCTCCTCAGCTTTAAGTATGTATTCATAGTCTGTAAAATATTCTATTGGAAAAGGAAGGAAGGAAGGAAGGAAGGAAGGAAGGAAGGAAGGAAGGAAGGAAGGAAGGAAGGAAGGAAGGAAGGAAGGAAGGAAGGAAGGAAGGAAGGAAGGAAGGAAGGAAGGAAGGAAGGAAGGAAGGAAGGAAGGAAGGAAGGAAGGAAGGAAGGAAGGAACCCCAGAAAAGAGGGTGCCCAAAGGAATAGAGAAGTGATTTGGAGCACCTGCCTTGCAAGCATGTGGTCTTGGGTTCAAATTCCTGGTACCATCACATGTACTCAGCACAACCCTGGCAGCCTCACAAACCATTTCAATTGCACCCCAGCCAGGTATGTGTGAGTGCCACAAAAGGGTGTAACCCTTGGTGAGCACCCACACCCAAACAGCATCACAGTTGGGAACTATGCCTCCTGGCAAGCATGTGTGTGAGCTCTGAAAGTGACCCCCAGGCATCAAGCACTACAGGCAGAACTTTCGTGTCTCCACCAAAGAACACAAGTCCTAACATGTGCTAAACTAGGACAAACCTCAGTGAGCACCATGGCCATGTGCATGAGCCCCACAACCTGACTCAGAACACCACAACTGAATGCTCAAGCACCATGGCCAGGTGTGTGTTACACACACACACACACACACACACACACACACACAAAACACACTCACCCCACTGCAGCAACATCAACAACAATGAAGGGAAAGGGAGTCAGGAGGTCTTATATTTTTTTTAAAGTAACCCCGGTACATTATCTTCGACAACCACATTGAATGGAACGACCCCCAAGATCTGCTGATGAGGCCCGTCAACCTTATTTCCCCAGGAAGGTGCCCCACCAACTACATTGTAGATAATTGCTTTGATGGTTCTAACAGAACCATCCCTGATAATGAAAATGAAACTGCGAGGTCAGGAGCAGAGAAATGAAATCAGATTTTAGCAGCATGTGGTCTTTGCTGCATTTCCAGGGCATTAAACTCAATCATCGGAGCAAGGAGGGTCAAGTCTATTAACCACAGTTTATATGTGAAAAAGAAAAGCTCAAAACGACTTGCCAGGGGGACCCATACGCTCTCCCTGCAGGTGGCAGGAAGAGAACGTGAAACATACCTGTCTACGTGGACACCTCCCCTGATGGACTAAATACTCTCATCATAGGCCTGAGCTCGTCCCTCTATTGATGGTGGTGAACAGGTCACTGTGATCACAGGAAATGAACACTGAGCCTTCATTTTCCAACAAGATGCATTTTAAGCAGTCTTCCTAATGGTGACAGATTTATACCATCACCTAACATCTCACCCTGTGTGCCTGGAGCTCACCCACAGTCCCATCTGTGCAGCCACCTGCTGGCCAGGATAAAGAATGGAGCCTGGGGCCAGGATATGGAGCCACCCCAAGCCAGCTCTCCCAATTCCCCACCCCCGCCACTCCCATACCTCCCTTTCTTTTTTTTTATTTTTTATTTTTATTTTTACAATTATACAAATATACAACTAAAAAGTTCATATTTGGGTTTTGGTCATACAGTGTTCCAGCACCCATCCCGCCACCAGTGCCCATCTCCCACCACCAACGTCCCTGGTTCCCTCCCCCATCCCCACCCTCCTCCATGGCAGGTTCTTTATTTCTTTCCCCTTTCTCTCTCTTTCTCTTTTCCTTCCCCTCCAGACTATGGGATTACAGAACATACATTAAAGGGTTGTCATGTGTATCTTTTGCCTCTATTTAATGCTCAGTTCTAGGTTGGCATTAGTACCCTCGACAATTGTTAGCACACTGTTCCATTTTCTGTCTTACCTAGCCTCTGACTCCCACACGTTTGTGATAATTTCCACCTTTGACAAGACCTCCTGATATATGTTTCACTTGACCTTGGATATTGGTATCATAATATGTACGTATATATTTATGTTATGCAAATAAATGCTGTCATTCTGTACCTTTCTCTCTCCTTCTGGCTAATTTCACTCAACATAATCTTCTCCATGTCCATCCATTTGTAGGCAAATTTTATAACTTCATTTTTCCTAACAGCTGCATAGTATTCCATTGTGTAGATGTACCAAAGCTTCTTTATCCAGTCATCGATTCTAGGGCACTCTGGTTGCTTCCAGATTCTGGCTATTGTGAATAATGCTGCTATGAACATAAAAGTAGGGATGGTGTTTCTGCTGCATATTTTTGGTTTCCCAGAGTAGATTCCCAGGAGTGGTATGGCTGGGTCAAATGGGAGTTCAATTTCTAGTCTTTGGAGGAAAGTCCATATTGTTTTCCAGAAAGGCTGTACCAGCTGGCATTCCCACCAACAATGGATGAGTGTCCCCTTTTCCCCACATCCACGCCAGCACCTGTTGTTCTTGCTCTTTTGAATATGTGCCAGTCTCTGTGGTGTGAAGTGGTACCTCATTGTTGTTTTGATTTGCATCTCTCTGATGATTAGTGATGATGAGCATTTTTTTCATATGTTTTTTGGCCATTCGAATTTCTTCCTTGCTGACATTTCTGTTCATTTCTTCTCCCCATTTTTTGATGGGGTTGTTTGTTTTTTTCTTGTAAAGTTCTGCCAGTGCCTGATATATCCTGGATATTAACCCCTTATCAGATGGGTATTGGGTGAATATTTTTTCCCATTCTGTGGACTGCTTTTGTATCTCAGTCACTGTTTCTTTTGAGGTGCAGAAGCTTTTTAGTTTCATGTAGTCCCATATGTTTATCTTTTCTTCTAGTTGCTTTGTTAGCAATGTTTCACCTTTGAAGATGCCTTTAGCTTCAATGTCATGGAGGGTTTTTCTTATATTTTCTTCAATGTACTTTTATGGATTCAAGACTGATATTGAGATCTTTAATCCATTTTGATCTGATTTTTGTGCATGGTGTTAGACACAGGTCCAAATTCATTTTTTTACATGTCGCTGCCCAGTTTTCCCAACACCACTTGTTGAAGAGGCTTTCCCTTACTCCATTTTAGACTCGTTGTACCTTTATCAAAGATTAAATGATCATGTCTTTGAGGGTGGGTGTCAGGATACTCCCTTTCTTTAGAGGCCACCCCTGCAATCTTGTTGAATCTCTTCATCAACATCTGTTTCCCAGCATTCGGTACCTGCATGCTGCTCTCTGTCCCTTCTCTGGTTCTCCTCTGAGGGAAGCGATTCATTTAGATTCCTGAATGGCCTTAGACTACTTGAGAGAAAAAAATACCTTATTCATATGAAGAGTGTCTGAGACTGAGAGACACTATCAGTTGCTTGGAGAAGCGCTGACAAGGATTGTGGCCAAATACTGTGGCGCTAACACAAGGGACACAGTGTTTAGGTTAACCCTGCCCTGTGTCCAGGGATGTGAAAATGAAAAAACTTGGTTGGGCCAAGTTTTGGGGTTTAACAAGTTTAAAACAAAGTATCCCAACTGAAAAATGGACAGAAGGCCTGAATAGATTGTTTTCCAAAAGAGCGCACAGATGGCGGATGGGCACACAGAAAAGGATTCATTATTACTCTCTCTGGTGAAATGCAAATAAAAGCTGCAGTGAGATACCATCTCATTGCTATCGGAATGGGTTACAGCAGGGCCCGAGGGATAGTACAGCATGAGGTGCTGGCCTTGCCAGGGACTGATTCTGGTTTGATCCCTAGCACCACATAGGGTCTCCCAAGCACAGTCAGGATAATCCCTAAGCAGAGCCAAGAATGAGCCCTGAGCATCACCAGATGTGGCCCAAATACTCCTCCCCAAAAAAGAATGGATTACAACAACAAAAGACAGACAGGCAGACAGACAGACAGACAGACAGACAGACAGACAGACAGATAGACAGATAGACAGATAGACAGATAGACAGATAGACAGATAGACAGATAGATAGATAATAGATAGATAGAGATAGATAGATGATAGATATATGATAGATATAGATAGATAGATAGATAGATAGATAGATAGATAGATAGATAGATAGATAGATAGATAGATAGATCTATAATAAACAAGTATTGGTGAGGGCTTGGGGAAAGGAAATTCTCATACCCCATTGATGGAAATGTAAACCTGTGTGACCTTTTTGAGGAACAAGATCTACCTTAGGGGGACAAAAATTAAAAGATTAATAAATAAAGCAGAAATCCCCCAAACCATTATCCAGCAATCCTACTCTGGACATGTTATGTATCCAAAGACTATGAAATGATGTTGAGAACCACATCCATGCCAGCGGTTAATACTGTGTATAGGAGCTAAGTACAGAAACAGCCAAAGGTCCCATCCTTAGGTAAGTGGCTGATGTATGCAGCAGAATACTACTCAGTTATGAAAAAAATTTCACGGGGCCGGAGCGATAGCCCAGCAGGTAGGGCGTTTGCCTTGCACGTGGCCGGTCCATGCCGGCCAGGGTTTGATCCCCGGCATCCCATATGGTCCCCCGGAGCACCGCCAGGAGTAATTCCTGAGTGCAGAGCCAGGAGAAACCCCTGAGCATCACTGGGTGTGACCCAAAAAGCAAAAAAAAAAAAAAAAAATTTCGCAAAAGTGAAGTCAGAAGAGAAAGAGAAATACTGGATGGTTTCACCTGTGTGTGTCATAGAAGAAATAAAAGCAGATGGCCACACCGAAGCAAAATGAAAACAAGCCACAAAAAGTGACAACAAAATTGAGATTACCCAGGAGGAAGGGAACAGTAATGGGGAATGTGGATGCTTAATTTTTTTTTAAAAAGCAAGAGAACAAAAAGTGTTTTCCTTCAACCCACCACATGCTTTCCCAGCCCAGGACCTTCACATCTCTTTTTTTTTAATTTTTTTAACTTTTTTTATTTTATTTTTTTATTTTTACAATTACAAAGATATGCAATTGAAATGTTCATATTTGGGTTTTGGTCATACAGTGTTCCAGCACCCATCCCTCCACCAGTGCCCATCTCCTACCACCAACGTCCCCAGTTCTTTCCCCCTCCCCCAACCCTCCATGGCAGGTTCTTTATTTCTTTCCATTTCTCTCTCTTTCTCTTTTCCTTCCCTTCCAGACTATGGATTACAGAACATACATTAAAGGGTTGTCATGTGTATCTTTTTGCCTCTATTTAATGCTCAGTTCTAGGTTGGCATTAGTACCCTCGACAATTGTTAGCACACTGTTCCATTTTCTGTCTTACCTAGCCTCTGACTCCCACACGTTTGTGATAATTTCCCCCTTTGACAAGACCTCCTGATATATGTTTCACTTGACCTTGGATACTGGTATCATAATATGTACATATATATTTATGCTATGCAAATAAATGCAGTCATTCTGTATCTGTCTCTCTCCTTCTGGCTAATTTCACTCAACATAATCTTCTCCATGTCCATCCATTTATAGGCAAGTTTTATAACTTCATTTTTCCTAACAGCTGCATAGTATTCCGTTGTGTAGATGTACCAAAGCTTCTTTATCCAGTCATCGATTTTCGGGCACTCTGGTTGCTTCCAGATTCTGGCTATTGTGAATAATGCTGCTATGAACATAAAAGTAGGGATGGTGTTTCCACTGCGTATTTTTGGTTTCCCAGAGTAGATTCCCCAGGAGTGGTATGGCTGGGTCAAATGGGAGTTCAATTTCTAGTCTTTGGAGGAATGTCCATATTGTTTTCAAGAAAGGTTGTACCAGCTGGCATTCCCACCAACAATGGATAAGTGTCCCCTTTTCCCCACATCCATGCCAGCACTTGTTGTTCTTGCTTTTTTTGAATATGTGCCAGTCTCTGTGGTGTGAAGTGGTATCTCATTGTTGTTTTTATTTGCATCTCTCTGATGATTAGTGGTGATGAGCATTTTTTCATATGTTTTTTTGGCCATTCGAATTTCTTCCTTGCTGACATTTCTGTTCATTTCTTCTCCCCACTTTTTGATGGGGTTGTTTGTTTTGTTCTTGTAAAGTTCTACCAGTGCCTGATATATCCTGGATATTAACCCCTTATCAGATGGGTTTGTATCTTAGTCACTGTTTCTTTTGAGGTGCAGAAGCTTTTTAGTTTCATGTAGTCCCATATGTTTATCTTTTCTTCTAGTTGCTTTGTTAGCAATGTTTCACCTTTGAAGATGCCTTTAGCTTCAATGTCGTGGAGGGTTTTTCCTATATTTTCTTCAATGTACTTTATGGATTCAAGTCTGATATTGAGATCTTTAATCCATTTTGATCTGATTTTTTGTGCATGGTGTTAGACACAGGCCCAAATTCTTTTTTTACATGTCGCTGCCCAGTTTTCCCAACACCACTTGTTGAAGAGGATTTCCTTACTCCATTTTAGACTCTTTGCACCTTTATCAAAGATTAAATGATCATGTGTTTGAGGTTGGGTATCAGGATACTCAACACTATTTCATAGATCCACAGGTCTGTTTTTATTCCAATACCACGCTGTTTTAATTACTACTGCCTTGTAGTACGATTTGAAGTTGGGAAAGGTGATGCCTCCCATCTTCTTTCTCCCAAGGATTGCTTTAGCTATCCTTGGGGGTTTATTGTTCCATACAAATTTCAGGAGCATTTGGACCTTCACATCTTGAGACCCCAATCACCACTGTGCCTGGAACTATATCCCCAGATCCCCTCACCACTTTAATGAAAGTGGCTCCTCATCCACCATCACCTGACTTCCTTCCTTCCTTCCTTCCTTCCTTCCTTCCTTCCTTCCTTCCTTCCTTCCTTCCTTCCTTCCTTCCTTCCTTCCTTCCTTCCTTCCTTCCATCCATTTATTTATTTTTTAAGAATCAGATAGGAACAATTATGGTATTGCTGATTTTACTTCCTTTGTCCTGGAAACCACACCTGGAGGTGCTCAGGGCTTACCCTGGATCAGTGCTCAGGGATCACTCCTTGTAGGGCACCGTAGGTGGTGCCGCAAGTTGAACCCTGGTCAACCTCTTGCAAGGCAAGTACCTTCCCTGTCCTCCTCTGACTTCAGTTCCTGTTTATGCTCTTCATTCCTTTGCTTGTGGTTGACCTTCCCGTGGCCTGCTTCCTTGCTGGAGGACTGCGCTCAGGGCCAGGAGCACCAGGGGCACCTGCACGCACATGTTTGGTGCATGCGCTTGCTGCGGTGAGTCACAGACTGTCGATGCTCAGAACTGGGGCTCTCCCTGAGCCTGGAGGAGGAGCAAAGACAGAAGCCAAAGAAGCCAGGCTGCCTGGTCCTTCATCCCCAGCCACGTGCCTGCAGCTGCTCCCTGGTACTGGTTTCAATCGTGGGAGGTTATAGGACTTCAGGAATTTATCCATTTCTTCTAGGTTCTCATGTTTTGTGGCATACAGGTTCTTAAAATAACCTCTGATGATCTCTTGTATTTCTGTTTTTCTGTTGTGATATCACCATTTTCATTTCTGATTCTGTTTATTTGGGTTCTCTCTTTCCCTGTCCTTACAAGTCTTGCCAGTGGCTTGTCGATCTTGTTTAATTTTTCAAAAAACCAGCTCTTGGTTTCATTAATTTTTCGGATTGTTTTTTTTTTTGGTTTCCAGGTCGTTGATTTCCTCCCTAAGTTTCACTATTTCCTTCCTTCTGCCTGGGTTGGGCTTCCCTTGTTGGTCTTTTTTCTAATATTTTCAGCTGTGAGGTCAGGTTATTTATATGGGCCCTTTCTTCTTTTCTGATGAATGCTTGCAGAGCTATGAACTTTCCTCTTAACACAGCTTTTGCTGTGTCCCACAAGTTCTGATAGTTGGTATCTTCATTGTCATTTGTGCACCCTGGTACTGGGAGTAGTAGAGAGCGGGTCCTCAGCGCTAGTCACATGTTCTAGGTATAGCCCCCTAGAACGGGCTATACCCCAGGTCATCTGTTCCAGAATCTGTGCATTATGGTCTTTCCTCCTGGCCCAGAGTTGGATGCAAGGCACTGTATGGTGGCAGGGACACACACACGTGTGCCGACAGCACTGGGTACCAGTTTGGCGTGAGTCCACAAAGCTACCTGCTGCCTGATTTGTTCTCAGCAAATCTAAATCATCCTGGGAAACTGGACAGAGAAGACCCATTGCACAGCCCAAGAAAAGCAACTGGAGAGGGTGGGATTCTTCTGGGAACAATAGTGAGTCTGGCAGACAGAGGCCCTGAAGACATAGGCCTTCTTCCTCTCATAAAACTTGAACTCCAATGCTAGTACAGGGAGCCCACTCTTTTGGGGATGGGGCTTCTTCCCAGCTATGTCTCCCACTGCTACAATTCCGTGCTCAGGAGGCCTTGCCACCAGGGATTGAACCCAGGCCCATGTGCATGCCAGGTATGTACTCCAGTCCTGTGCACTCTCTCCCCAAGCCTGGAAAGAACTCTTGGATGACCATTCCAACATCACTGCCTTCACATTTTTATTTATTCACTTTTGCTTTTTGGGACGTCACACCCGGCACTGCTCAGGGGTTACTCCTGGTTCTGTAATCAGGAATTACTCCTGGCGGTTCTTGGGGGTTGCCTGAGTTTGAACCTGGGCCAGCTGCTTGCAAGGCAAACGTCCTTCCTGCTGTCCTATTGCTCCGACCCCCCACAGCCTTCACTTTTAAAAGAGGATGTGGGTTATAAACAACTCTGGCACCGGAGCCCCATTTCCAATAAATAAGGTTTTAGTATTGCCACTGAGCATTTCTTGACAAGGTTATGGGCGGAACGGCTGCAAGCTCTATCTATAGCAGCAACTGCTACAGTTTTAGCACCTCCTACAGCTAATCACTTGACAGCCTTAAATGAATATTAACTGCAGTGCATAATTAATAAATTGGATTACTCTCCCTTTGCACATCTGAACAGAAAACAATCTTCCAACACGAAAGGAACTCCCATCAGGGCCCAAGACTGGGAAATCATACTGAAGGGAAGCAGGGAGATGGGTTTGATGGAAAACTTGCCCAAATATTCCAAAGCACATCCAGCCAAGTGCCACAGCAATGAGCAGGCCGGCGGATCCGTCTGCCCTCCGATTACTCATGCCTTGTCGAACCATGGCACTGAGCCGATGGCAAACACAGAGCCATTTCATTGCATGCCTCAATTCTTTTTAATAAAAATAGATCCCAGCTACCTCCCACCTTCTTTTTTAAAAAACTCCACCCAGGAAGCATAATTCATCTCTCCTCCAATGAGTTCCCATGAACATTTAATGGCACCGTGTGTGGTGGCTGCCGGCAGCGTCTGCTATTTTGACTTCTCGCTTAAAAGTTCCATTATCCTGAACAATAGGAAGCAAATACCTTGATTTAAACCACCCCCCAACCGACCTTTATAGCCTAATCCTAGGTTCGTCTTGACAGCTTCCTATAAGCATTCATTTCAAGGCTGGCCCACAGAATTAGCCCCAGAAACAATATATCCTGACACCGCATTGTTTTAGAGAGCACAAGTGTAGGAGAGGCAAGTGGGATATTTCACAAAGGATTTTAAGAGCTGACTCCCGCGTGTTTTGTTGTTCTGTTCCTGTTGGAATATCATGGGGACCTCGATCATGCCTCACTGGGGTTTGAGGGCAGGATGGGCAGCTTGGGCGAAGACTATAGCAGGTATTCCCCATCCAAGCAAATGCTTTGGGGAGTTACATTTTACTTGGAAGAAAGGATCTGAAATTAAAACATGGACTTAGTGGAAGGACACTGAAATCCTGGGACCAACCCCCATAGTGGTCAGGAAAGGCTGGGGGCTCCCCCAAAAAGCTTGCAATTGCAGCAATTTATTGGGTCTGGCACCCCCATGCCTGTTCAAGTGTTTTTGAGTACTGACAGTGTTCCAGGGAACTCCAGCTGGTCAAGGTCTCAGCCCTATTCACTGAGAAGTAGAGCAAAGCATCTATGAGCATGAAAGATTAAGGTTTTGAGATATGGGAGATGTTTGGATGCTAGAGAGGATCTGAATTATTGTTTTTGTTTGTTTTCAAAGGGAGATGGTATTTCCTCCCTCAAACTGGTGCATAAGTGACACCTACACCCCATTCCAATCCTGGGTCCTCCCCTCAACTTCTGAATCAAAATCTCTGTGGGGGATAGAGCTAGAATCTGTATTTTAAGCATGCTCCCCAAATTAAAGAAACACTCTTAAGTAAAGAAGCAATTAAAGGAATCTTCTAGAACCCCTCCTCATGTGGTTGACCCCTTCTTGCTAAACAAATAAAAATAGAGGGCCGAGAGCAATAGTACAACAGGTAAGGAATTATCTCTCATGCAGCTGATCTTAGTTTGATCCCCAGCACCACATATGGTCCCCACCTATGGTCCTCATGAATGAGCCCTGAGCACAGATCCAGGACTAAGTTATGTTAGAAACATTAGGAGATGCACCATGGGGCCAGAGTGATAGTACAGAGGGAGGGTATGTACCATCACCACAATGTCAATATTAATCATAATAATTTAACATGACCAGCCTACCATTTGTTCTGAACTGAATTAAAATGCATTACACATTATTTTTGAGCAAATGACCATAATAATGTCTTGTGATTATTTTCATTCATAATGACTCACTTAGTTTTCAGTTGTTTCAACAAAGCCCACCCACAATTCCTTTTCAATATTCTAGTTATCACACGAATAACAATAAGACTATACCATGGAATATCCCAGTCTTAAAAATAGTTTAGCCCAGGGCCAGAGAGATAGTACAGCAGTACTTTGTGTGCAGCCAGCTAGGCTCAATCTTCAGCATTGAAAATGGTGCCCTGAATTCTACCAGGAGTGATTTCCTGAGAGCAAACCTGGAGTAAACCCTGAGCATTACCAGATGTGATTCAATCACCCCCTACCAAAGTAGTTTAAATATCCTAAATATATTATGAACCCATAAAATTCTGCCATCGTCTCAGGGAATAAACCTCTTACCTTCTCAGGGAATCAGCATGAGGCTCACCCCCATTTGATCCCCAGACCAAGAGGGCCTTGAGCGCCACCAGGAGCAAATCCCAAGCAAAGAGCCAGGAGTAGCCCCTAAGAACCACTAGGTGTAGTCCAGAAAGGAAGAGGAGCCAGGGAAATAGGTCAAGAGTCAGAAGCTTATGCCTTGTTTGTATGAACTCAATCCCCACAGAGCACCCCCCATCCCAACTCCATGCAACTCTAGATACAGCCCTTGTTGCCTCCACGCACTGCCAGAGTGACATGTTGACCCTCAATAGCACCAGGTCTAACCACTTAGCCACCTGGCCCAGTTGGTCGGGTATCTCTGGGTGGCCACCCGACCCCCTGAGTGCTGCTTGGGAGGCCCCCAAAAAATGGAATAAAGAGATTAACAGACACTCCACCAAAGAAGACTGACAGACAGCCAACAGACCTCTGGGAAAATACTCATGCTCATCATGGTGGAGGATCAAAAGAAATGTGAGTCAAAACAACAAATAGTCACTAGCCTCATCCAGGAAGAATATCCTGCACTGCAAAGACTAGAAACAAGTGTTGGAGAGGTTGAAGAATAGGGACAAGCAACACTTTTTCTGTCGAAAGTCACTTTGCTATTCATGACATTCATGGACCATATAATACACACAGGCCCCAGCGGGCAGTGACTAGAAGCACACGTGCCTATCCTATCATGACTAAAGCCAGACCACAGGATCTTCGGGCCTTCCACGGCCCCTCAGGCTGGCTGTTCCCACCCAGGGAAGTAACCCTCACGCATTGCTGCTGGGAGTGTAAACTCACGCACCTCACTGGAAATCAATCTGGAGTTGTCTCAAGATACTCAAAATGGACTCATGAGTCAAACCTGCAATTCCAATCCTACATCTCTGACGAGTATAAAAATATGAATTCAGAAGAACGAATGTATTCCGTTCCCTGCTGGGCTCTCTACAATAGCTGAGGTGAGGGAACAGAATGGACAACAGTGAGGGGCAAAGGCTATGATTCGAATACCACTCAACTATAAGAAACATTGGCATTATCATAAGGATGGGGCAGGGCAGCGGGACGGCTCAGTGAACATTGGAAGGAACACAATAAACACCAGAGGATCTCATTCACCCGTGGGCTAGAAATAAAACAAAGCAAGAGAACAGACAAAAGCAGCCCTTAGATTGGAACTTCAGACCTGAGGTTTCCAGAGGGAGGGGATAATGTGAGACATAGAGGAATGCACGGGTTGGGGGGGCAGTTAGTTGTGGAGGGATTCAGAACTTCGCTGGTGGTCACGTACTGAGAAGTTGCTGTTGGAGAGGTGTGAGAAAACACTTCTGAAACATCTGCACTGAGATAAAGCAGTGTTGACTCAATTGTTATAAAAAGACATAGGTATGCCTGTTGTTTTGGCAAGGCAGAGCTGTCAGATTAGTAGAAAGCAAATCCTCACTGGTTTTCCACACGTGCACACACTCCTCTTCTGACCCAATCCTCCTTTTTTCCATTGGTTTTTGGGCCACACCCAGCAATGCTCAGGGACTGTTTCTGGCTCTGAGCTCAGGAATCAACTTTGGCAGTACTTGAGGGCCATATGTGTTATGTTAACCAGGGATTTGAACCAGGGTTGAAAGGCAAGCACTTCAACCCATGTACTATCTTTCTGGACACCCAACAATCCTTTTTAAATTGATTCTCCCCTTGGTCCTGGCATTCAGCTGTAACCAGCCATCCTGCTAATAAAGATGACTCCACGTTTATCATGAGAAGAAATCAAGACAGAACATTATTATGGACTTAATGTTCATGTTTCCATAAAAATGCTTTATTTGAAGCCCTAAAAGCAATATAGTGGGATTCAGAGGTAGAGTCCCTCGGAGGAATTCTGACTTAGCTGAGATCATGGAGTGGTGCCCTCTCTATCATAGGATTAGCACCCTTTTAAGAAGAGGAAAGAAACTCACCCCATGCACCATGCATGCATGGAGAGAAGAAGAAAAACATGGTCAGAAGGAGCTATCAGGCACCGTGGTCTTTTAGCTTGTTTTGTTTTTTCGTTTGGGGCCATACCCGGCACAGCTCAGGGCTTACTCCTGACTCTGCACTCTGGGTCAGCCCTACCTGCCCTACTATTGTTCTGGCCCTCACGGTACATTGGTCTTGGGGCTCCTAGTTACCAGATTGCAAAATAAAGGTCTCTCACAGTACTCGCCTAAGCCATGCCTTTTGATACAGCAGTCCCGAGTAACCGAGACAGACATCGTTCAATGAACATAACAATTAAGAGACTGTGGAGCTGGAGGAAAGCCCAGAGGGCCAGAGCAGTGCTTTCATGTCCAATGGAATCCATGGACGACTTGACCCGTCCTGGAGCTACCAGCCTGGTCTCCCTACGGGGATGAACCGGGGACGGCTGTCGAGTCCTGGCCTGTGAAGCTAAACTACTACTTTGTTGGGTGACGAAGGTGAAAGGAGCCTTCACGTTGCTGTCCTCAGTCTGACTTCCTCACCCACTCCCCACGTCTCCAGTAGAGAACTTATGGAGGCTACCAGGACACAGCTAACTCCTTGTTTTATAACATTAACGGGACAAAAGGGAACAAAAATATGTCAGTATTTTGTCCTCCACACCTTGTCCTGGTGCATTTTCTTTTCAAAAATAGCCCGGTAGACAGGCAGTTATTTGAGAAGTAAAGCTTTCTTTGATGAAGATCTGATTAACACACAAGCTCTCTGCCCCTGCCAGGAAAGGAGACACATTCAAAAGCCTTTTCAAAGAGCAGTTCCTCTCAAAATCTCCAGCTACAATAGACACGGAGCATCCGCCTTCCAACTCCCATTCCAAAAGGCAACTTCCATAAATATTCCACAGAGAAAATGCATTTCATCCCTGCATGCCATTCACAATTTAAATTGTTCCTCCGTCACTGCTAGAGCTGTCATTTTCCTTTTTATGTTAGGGCATCAGTCAAGAAATCACCAACTTGGAAAATAAATAAGAGGGTGGATGCTAAAGAGAAGTCTGTGAGGTCAGAGGACTCCTCATGGTCCTACGTGACCAGGTTCTGCCTCCCCCACAGTGTCTGGACTGAGGACGCATTTGCCTGCCTCAGGCCCTGACTGGCTTCATTCTGCCTCTTCTCCAGTGGATTCTTTCAGTCGTGGCAAATAATGCAAAAGGGAGCTTGGAGGGAAAAAAAATAAGAATTATACTGAGATATGAACATCTCCTTTATTTATCAGTAATGCCTTTCTCAATCCTGTCCCAGTCACTATCCAACGCTTGCCTCTAAAAGGGTCTGATCAAGCCTATTATTCCACCTGAAATAATCCATGAAGAGCAAACTAGTATTGTGATCTGGAACTGGACACAGAACTGCAGAGATAAGATAGGTGTAAAAGCTCAGGCCTGGCATGTGGCTGACCCCACTTTGATCCTTGGCATCACTTGTGGTTCCCCTGAGCAACTTCAGGAGTGATCCCTGAGCACAGAACCAGGAGTCATCCCTGAGCACCAAGGGGTGAACCCCAACACCCCCCCAAAAAAAACAAACAAGCAAATAAAAAGGAACTGGGACGTATCCTTGACAACAAGCAAATCCTCCTGCAACTCCTAACAGTTGCCTCTAACAAGTCCCTGTTACTGCTGGCCCCTTAGTGGATGGAGACAGTGACTCCTTTTCTCCATATTCCCGAGAGTTCAACTGAATGGTCCAACAAAGAGCTACAGTCCCTTTATTATCATACATTATCTCATTTATTTTTTCAATCAAACTAATGACTTATTTTCTTTTTTTTAATTAAACATTTTATTATACCACCGTGAGATATACAATTACAACGTTGTTCATGTTTGGAGGTTTCGATCACATAGTGTTCAAGCACCCGCCCTCTACCAGTGCCCATTTCCCACCACCAATGTCCCCAATTCCCTCCCCCTTCCCATAGCCTGCCTAAATGGCAGGTTCTTTATCTCTTTTATCTCTCCCTCTCTCTCCCTTCCTTCTCCTACACATTGTGGGTTGCACTACATGCACTTGGAAGCCATCATGTGCATTTATTGTCTGTATTTAATGCTCAGTTCTATGTTGGTATCAGCCCTTTCAACATTTATTCACACATGTTCCCTTCTCTGTCTTACCTAACCTCTGACTCCCTCACGTTTGTGGTAATTTCCACTTTTGGTAAGACCACCTGATATATTTATGTCATGCAAATAAATGCAGTCATTCTATGTCTCTCTCTTTCCTTCTGACTAATTTCACTCAACATGATCCTTTCCATGTCCATCCATTTATAGGCAAATTTCATAACTTCATTTTTCCTAACAGCTGCATAGTATTCCACAGTTTCTTTATCCAGTCATCAGTTCTCGGGCATACTGGTTGTTTCCAGGTTCTGGCTATTGTGAATAGTGCTGCTATGAAAATAAAAGTGCGGATTGTGTTTCCGCTGTGTGTTTTTTGGCTTCCCAGGTTATATTCCCAGGAGTGGTATGGCTGGGTCAAAGGGAGCTCAATTTCTAGTCTTTGGAGGAATGTCCATATTGTTTTCCAGAAAGGTTGTACAAGTTGACATTCCCTAATGTCTTATTTTCAAAAGTCAGTATAACAATAGTCCTAAATACAAATGAGACCAATATTCTTTTTTTTCTACATGGCTTAGGCCAATTCTTTTTTATGACTGTATATAAATTTTAGTGCTTTTAGTTCTGTTTATGTAAAAACAATGCCATCCAGAATTTGATAGAGATTGTACTGACTGTGATTATTGACTTAGTAAAATGCTATTTTGATAATTTCATTCTTTCGCCTCCATGAACCAGCATGTCCTTCCATATTTACTTTTTGGTTTCTCTCAATAGATTCTTCACTTTTTTTATTAAACACTTTATTATACCACCGTGAGATATACAATTACAACGTTGTTCATGTTTGGAGGTTTCAGTCACATAGTGTTCCAGCACCCCGCCCTCCACCAGTGCCCACCACTAATGTCCCCAATTCCCTCCCCCTCCCATAGCCTGCCCAAGACTCTTCACTTTTTATGGTCCAGATATTTGCTTTGACAATGAAAAATTTTTTCAAGGTATTTCATCCTTTTTAATCAAAACTGGAATTGTTTTGTTCATCTTTCCCTCTCTGATTTTATGTTTGTGTGTAGAAATGCAGCATGTTTTTGAAACATTATTTTGTAATCTGACACCTTCCTGCACTTGTTTATTTCTAGTAGCTGTGGGATAGAGTCCTTACATGTTTCCTGGGATAGAGTCCTTACATGTTTCCTCCACATATTACCTTGTCATCAGAAAGTAGTGATACTGTTGCTACTTTTCCAAGTTGGCACACTTTATATTTACTTTCCTTTCTACTCATATGCTAGCACTTACAACATATTAAAAATACTGGTGAAATAAAAGACTGTAACATACCCAAAAGAGCAAGGACAACAAATGCTGGTGTGGATGCAGGGAGAAAGGGACTCTCATCCATTGTTGGTGGGAATGTCGACTGGTACAGCCTTTTTGGAAAACAATATGGACATTACTCCAAAGACTAGAAATTGACCCTCCTTTTGACTCAGCTATACCACTCCTGGGAATATACCCTGGGAGGCCAAAAACGCACAGCAGAAACACCATTTGCACTTTTATGTGCATAGCAGCACTATTCACAATAGCCATAATCTAGAAACAACCAGCGTACCCAAGAACTGATGACTGGATAAAAAAAAACTGTAGTATATCTACACAATGGAATACTACACAGCTGTTAGGGTAAACGAAGTTATGAAATTTGCCTATGAATGGATGGACATGGAGAGGATCATGCTAAGTGAAATTAGCCAAAGGGAAAGGGACAGATATAGAATAACTGCATTTATTTGCAGAATATATAAAAATACCATGATACCAATATCCAAGGCCAGACAAAACATGGTTCAGGAGGTCTTGTCAGTTGGTAGAACCTACTGCAAATGTGTAAGAGTTAGAGGTTAGGCAATATAGAGAAAGGAACAGTGTACTAATAATTATTGTAAATGATAATACCAGCATAGAACTGAGCATTGAAAGTAGACAAAAGGATATACGTGATAACCTCTAACTGTATGTATTGCAAGCCACAGGGTATAAAAAGAAGGGAGAGAGAGAGAGAGAGAGAGAGAGAGAGAGAAATGAAAATTGCCTGCTTTTAATGTAGGCTAGGGGGGGGGGAATCATGGGACATTGGTGGTGGGAAATGAGCTCTGGTAGAGGGATGGGTGCTGGAACACTGTGACTGAAACCCAAATATGAACACTTTTATAACTGTATATCTCACAGTGGTACAATAATTTTTTAAAAAAAAACAAAAGATTAAAAAGGAGAGATATGTTTAATTACATTTACTAGGTAAAGGATAAAAATCTCAAGAATGGTCCCCATTGATGGGACGGGTGATGGAACATTGTACATCTCAAATCAATCATGAATTTTGAAACTGTGTATCTCACTGTGATTCAATTAAAAAGGAAAAAAATACTGGTGAAGTGTAAAAAAATAAAACAATAGTCCTAAATGTCACTAAAGCACTAGCCCGTTACCCTACCCTCTCTCCCATACTCTATAAAGAAGCACTTATACTTCTTTCTAACAGTTTTCTGGGATCTTAATCTCTATATTTTTCTATGAAGTGTTTCATTTCTATTTCTCATTTCCTTGTTTCATTTGAACCTCATCTAATACTCCAATTATCAAGGATTAGAATTGAGATATTACGCTGCTTCCTCCCATTTGGCCATTACCCCCTCCCATCATCTCATTACAGTAAAATCACTATCTTGATCTAAAAAGTAAAGGACTGAACTAGGGAGATAACTCTGAAGATGAGCACATGCTCTGTATACAGGAGGATATGATGACCTTGTCTGCCAGCAGGAGTGATTCCCCAGGTACCAAGCTAGGTCCTGCCTCCATAACTACCTGGTGTAACCACCACACAATATAATATTCACACTGTTGCAAACTCAGACATGCCTTGGTCCTACTTGGATAAATTAAAAGAGAGTATAAGTCTTCTTCCCGGGGTTTCTGTGAGGGTTCATTGAGTAAAGAAAGCTAGACAGAAGTGCCACAGAGAACATGCCACAGAGAGCATGTCACAGAGAGTGTGCCACAGAGAGCGTGCCACAGAGAGCATGCCACAGAGAGTGTGCACAGAGAGTGTACCACAGAGATTGTACCACAGAGAGCATGCCACAGAGAGTGTGCCACAGACAGGGTGCCAGAGAGCATGCCACAGAGAGCATGCCACAGAGAGTGTGCCACAGAGAGCATGACACAGACAGCATGCCACAGAGGGTGTGTTACAGAATCTGTGCCACAGTGAGCATGCTCTCTAAACGCACAATCAAACCAGAACTCCTTTCCTCTTCCTGCTCTTTCCTTTGTCTTTGTAGTTAATTTTCTGCATAATTTTCAGGAATGTAACCCAAGAACTCCTCTCAGGATTCAGAGATTCCTCTTGCTGCAGATGTCATGCTGCACAGTATGTTCACTTTCCTCCCTGGCGTGCGTCCTGTTTCCATCACAATCTGCCTGAACTCCCACGGCGTGAGTAGCCCATTCTCTCGTGACAGCATGATTCCCCACCTGCTTCCAGGTCTCACCTTCCTCCTCCTAGACTCATACTTCTTTGTGAGAAAGCAGATGGCCCAGCATATTCCTTAGACAAGATTCATAAAAATAAATCAATTCCTTCAGTCATGTAACTTAGAATATGTATTTACTCTACCTTTACATTTGCTTAAACTCTAAGGTGGAAATAATTTTCCTGCCAACCTGATGGTCAATGTTCCATCAGCTTAAGCTTCTGGTGTTGCTGTTGAAGTATCTGCTGTCCCTCTGGTAAAAGGTTGTTTTGATTTGTGTGTTTTTTTTTCTCTCTCTCTAGTAGCTCAATAGATTTTTCTTTATCCTGGAGTAAAATTTTATGATGATATACAACTCTTTCACAGACATCCAGTAGGGCCTTTTTTTAGATGATAATGCATACCTTTGGGGGACATTTTCTTGTACTTTTTATTGTCTGATTCATCCATGTTCTTTTTAGAATTCTTCTTACATGTCCACTTTTATTTTTTTTCTTTTGCTTTTGGGGTTCATACCCAGGGATGCTCAGGGGTTACTCCTGGCTCTGCACTCAGAAATTACTGCTGGTGGGTTCTGGAGACCCTATGGGATGCTGAGGATAGTACCCAGGTTGGCTGCAAGTAAGGCAAACACCCTTCCCTCCATGCTATCACTCCATCCTGCAGATGTCAACCTTTTAGACCGTTCTCTATTGCTCTTTGCGCTCCAATTTTCCCAGCTCGTCATCTTTCTGTGTTACTTTCTAAGAGTTCCTCAACTTTACTTTTCACTACAGGTTTATTATTTCTGCCTTTATAATTTGAACTTCCAATAAAATCTAGTACTCTCTCAATAACCCTTTTTTTTAATTTAATTTTATTATTTCCCCCCCAAAATATTATTACACCATTTTAGACATACAATTGAAAGATGCTCATGTAGAGTTTTGGTTCCACAGTGTTCCAACATGCATCCCTCCACCCAAACCTATCTCCCATCACCAATGTCCCCACCTCCCTCCCCCTCCCGCACCTCAACTACTTGGCGCGTTCTGTATGTCATTTCTTTCCTCTTTATATCTCCTTCCCACCAAACTTTCCTGCTCTTCGTGGAATGCAGTGCATTAAAAGACATTACTGTTTCACTATTTTAGAGGACCGCGGGCCGCAAGCAGCCACGCAACCTGGGCTCAAATGGTTTTGCTCTGTTAATCTGTTTATGAGGCAGTTTCCCAGCGTCCGGACAGCGAAAATGGTGGCTAGTGTGATGGGGGAGTCTCATCCAGCTGCTTCCGGGACCCCCAGAGGTGATGGGCCCACCCCAAAACCCATCTGCCCTCCTCGGGGCCCCATAGTCAGCTGGGCCCCGGCGCGAAGTTCCAGCCTCCCCAGCCACTTGTGAGGCTCTGCATGCTATGGCCGATGGCCCCCAGGCAGCTCCTGGGCGGGGCCACCAGGCTCGACAAAATGGAGGGGGGGAAAGGGCGACCCCGACTCCATCTGACAAATTCCCAGTGATTCCCGCTTCTGGGAGCCGCCTACCTGGGCTCGAACTGGTTTTGCTCTGTTAATCCTGTCGTGAGGCAGTTTCCCAGCATCTAGACAGCGAAAATGGTGGCTAGTGTGATGGGCGAGTCTCATCCGGCTGCTTCTGGGACCCCCAGAGGCGATGGGCCCACTCCCAAAACCCATCTGCCCTCCTCGGGCCCCATAGTCAATAACCCTTTCTTGATCATAGCAAACTCTTTTAGTTTGGGGAAGTGCAATAGCATATCTTATCACTTTAGAGATGCTATAATCAAGTTCTTTTCATACTATCTTTTGTAGCTTGGACTTTTTTACTTTTCTTCTAAATCTATTCTCTTTTCCTTTATTTTTATGTCTATTTCTCATAAAGAGACTCTCTTCAATGATCCTGTGAGACTTGGCTCTCTGTTTCCATGGAAGAATGTCCTAAGAAGATGAATGAAAGTTCTAGGCACGTAGGTGGAATTCACAATGTGTGATTGGCAGGAAGCCTTCATATTGTGGCGACATCTGCAGATGTCAGTATATATTCTTTTCACTGCTAGTCATCTTCCCAGTAGACATAATATTCAATTTCATGCAGTGCCAGGCAAGCACTGTGTTGAGCAGGGAGACAAAGAGTCTCAGCTCAACCTTTCACTTATCTCAGAGGTTTTCAACTTCAGCACTATATACATTTTGACCCAGATCATTTTTGTTGTGGGGACTATCCTATGTGCTGTGTAACTGTTAGCCAACTCTCTGATGTCTGCCTGCTAGATGCCAGAACAAACTCCCACTCCATTGCAACAACGAAAAATGTCACCAAGCTCTGCCAAATATATGTTGACTTGTCTTACAGTCTTGGAGCTCCCCTGTTCAACCTCTCTAAACAGAAATCACTTTTTGATAGAGAGTGGAGGGTGATGCTTGTCTGGCACTGCAGTGGAGAGAGAGAATCTTTTGTAACATGGTGCCAGGAATCAAACCCAGGACCTCACACATGTCAGGAATAGGTTTTACCATGGAGCTACTGTCCCAGTCAAGAGGCTCCTTTCTTGACAGATATAGAATGACTGCATTCATTAATAGGATATAAATAGATACCAGTGTTTTACTAAATGTTGGAAATGGTAATGGCAGATTAAAACTCACCATTGAATATACACAAAGAGACTTAAGTGATAAACTCTAAATATCTGCAGGGCTAGCCACAATGTATAAAAAGAAAAGGGAGAGAGATGCAGAGACAGAGAGACAGAGAGAGAAAGAGAGGAAACAGGGCTACCTGCTATTGAGGCAGCCTGAGGGTGGGTGGGAGGGTACATTGGTGGTAGAAATGGGGCACTGGTGGAGGGATGGGTGCTGGAATATTGTATTACCAAGAACCAATTATGAACACCTTTGTAATTGTATGTCTCATGGTGGTATAATAAAAAAACTTTTTTAAAAAAGAGGCTCCTTTCTTAACTTACCCACCTATCATTTCCACCTGTAGAGATATCTAGTTCCTCGATTATCCGATCCTGACTGGAGTTTGGTAGCATAAATCAGCTTAATTATAGATGACTTTCTAATCCTGCTGCTTTCCTTTGGTGGTGGTTGTTGTGATAACCAAGAGTCACACACTTGACTGTGATACTTGCACACTTGGTCACAGGGTCACACTCAGCATGTGGGGTGGTACCAGGTGTGGAAGCTGAGGTCTTGCATGCCTGCAAGGGATAGACTTCACCACTGAGCCATCCCATCCCCATTTATAGTTTAAGTATTCTCTTAGTACTATGATAGTTTCTTTTAATTTGCTTTGCTGAGACCATATTGGTTCACAATAGTATAAATGTTTCTATGCTTACACGTGATCCAATGTTATCACACTACACATCCTACCAAAGGGCCAAATATCCCTCTACCACTGATAGACTTTTTTTGTCAAAAGCTAAAACCCAAGTCAGTTACTATACACTTGCTTTCCATACCTCAGAAATACCCAGAGACATGGAAACATGGGCTGATAGGTAGGAAACTTGCCACCAAGTGGGAAGGGGAGTGTAGTTATGACAGAGAAGGGACTATGATAACAATAATAGTTTGTCCATTGTCCAAAAAGGATCACTCTGGACAGAACTGAGTACCGAAAGGGGGTAAGGTGATATGCATGATACCATTTCAGTAATAGAATTGCAAATCACTATGCTTGTGGTGTAAAAAAGAGAGAGAGAGAGAGAGAGAGAGAGAGAGAGAGAGGGAGAGAGAGAAAAAAGATATCTGCCACATAGACAGGCTTCAAGGACAGGGGAAGAGAGGGTGGGCAGAGGGAAACTGAGGACATTGGTGGTAGGAAACGTGCACTGGTGAGGGCCAAGTATTGGAACATTGTATGACAAAAAATCATTAACAATTTTGTAACCTTATCTCACAATGATTCAATTTAAAAAATTAATAAAAAATTGTCTTGACACTTCTTGTGTGCTCTCATCTCCTTCCCCATTCTCTTTGCCCTCATGGGTTAACACAGCCACATCCTCCTTCTGACATTACAGTGGCATTTAGGATGGAGGAGAGTCGCATTAGGCATTGTACTCAAGGGCCACATAACATCTGAAACGTCTCTGTTCTTTCACTCTTGAATGCCAGTTCATAAAGAAAGCTAACAGTACTCATAAAGTCATGGGAAACTCATCTGGAGTCTCTCGTGCATATGTAAGAGGATACAAGTCTTTTGCACCCTCTGGCACTTTGTCCCAATCCCGTATTTAGGACTGGAAAAATATGTGGAACCACAAACACTGCGTAAGACTAACCCAAACCTGACCAAGGGCTAAGGAGGCAGTTACTCTGAAACTGAACCAACCTTGAGAATAGATTCCTGTCACTTATAGTCATTCTAGGGCCGACACTGCTTCAAAAATCCTATTCAGGGTTAAACCCTGTATCTCAGAAGGACACCTCAGGATCAGCCCTCGAAAGCCACATGGAGCTTTGAAGTATGACATCCGCCCTACCAAATTTATCTATTTCCTTACACCCCCAATTGCTATGAGCCTGGACCAAATCACTGTCCTCTCTTGCCTAAACTCTTTCCTTGTTTGCCGACCAACATTCAATCCACTCAGTTCTCTACCAGAGTAATCTTTCCAAAGAGAAAAAATGGACATTTCACATAGTTGAATGCCCCACCCCTACCCCATCACCACTCAGCACCTCTCTCTTGCTGAAATCTATCTTCGCAAAGCGGGCTCTGGGCTGCCTCCCTAGTCTCAGCCCTGGGCTGCCTCCCTAGTCTCAGCTCCTATGCTCGCCCTCACTCCTGATCCTCCAGCCACATTAAGGAGACTTTTGCTAAGCTCCTCTCACCACTGGCCTCTTCCGTACTTTTCTGGAATGCCAGGAATTTCTGGAATGCTATTTACCCGAACATCCCCTTCAACTAGGTACTTCCTGCCCATTTATCTCACTAAAACTCATCCCTGGAGTCAGAGGTCTTCTCTAATTCTGTGTCTAAAAATAAAGTTGCTGTTATTCTCATACAGCCATCTTTTCTTTACCAAGATTTGTGGATATCTGAATGACCACAGCATTATAGAAGTTTAAGATGTCAAATGTCATCATTCGATATAGTTATGTCTTTCTTTAAAAAAAAAAAGCTCATTACCTAGAGTAGGAGTATACAGTGGGTAAAGCATTTGGCCAACCTGGGTTTGACCCCCAGCTCCATATAATCCCCAAGGTTGCTAAGTGATTCCTGAGTGCAGAGTCAGAAGCAACCCCTGAACATCACCAAGTGTGGGCCGCCTGCACCCCAAAAAATAATCATTACCACAATAAGTATAGATGATATGACCTCATATGGCTACCATTTTGTGTTTATGCTTGCATAAACTGTGAGATATACACTCTTTTTTGCAGCTGTAGGAACTTGGGTTTTTAAGTTGCACTCAGTTGGATCCAGGGCTTTCTCCTGGTCCTGTGAGCAGGGATGACTCTGGCAGTGTCTTGGTACCACCTGTAATGCTGAAGGTTGTACTGGGTCAGCACATATAAGGCCTTAGCCCTGATCTATCTCACCCCAAATCTCATCTCTTAGAAACATTCAAGCATTAAAGTATCTAAACCATTGTCACCATACTATATATTATATCCCCAGAACTTATCCTTTCATAACTATAAACTTCATGCTCTTTGATTCCCTTTACTAATCCATCCACCAAATTTTCCTCCAGCCATAGCAGCTCATAATCTTTTTTCTATAAGCAAAGATATGTTAGATTCTGTGCAGAAGTAACACCATACAGAACTTATCTTTCTGTGCCCAGCTTATCTTACTTCAGCACAATGCTTTTAAGGTAGAAATGTATTGTTGAAAATATTTGCAAATGGCATGTAGGTTGTTTCCATTTTTGACTGTACTAAATAAAGCTTCAATGAATAAGGAAGTTAGGTAACTCTTCCTCCTCATCCCCTTTGGTGTATCCCCTGGTCTGGGATTGCTAATCACACGGTATTCAAGTTCTCGCTTTCTTTTTTTTATAAGTATTTTATTATACCACCGTGAGATATACAATTACAAAGATGCTCATATTTGGGTATTGGTCATACAGTGTTCCAGCACCCATCCCTCCACCAGTGCCCATCTCCCACCACCAACGTCCCGGTTCCCTCCCCCTTCCCCAGCCCACCTCCATGGCAGGTTCTTTATTTCTTTCCCTTTCTCTCTATCTCTTTCTCTTTTCCTTCCCTTCCAGATTGCAGATTACAAATTCTCGCTTTCTGAGCAGTCTCTATTCTGTTTTCCATAGTGGCCAGACCAATTTACATCTCCACCAACAGTGCATCAGAGGATCCTTTTCTCCATCTCCATTTCCTCCCCAATATTTGTTATCTGTTGCAGGACTCCTCTAAGAGCCTCTGCATCTGCTCTGAATTGCCGCCTGCAAATCACTTCGTAGATAAGGGGGTAGTCTAAATGTGGCAATTTATCTGACCATGTATTCTGTACTAGCTGGTATAAATATTCTCTCATGCTACCACAATCATCGTGGGACTAGCTAGATCTTACCAGCATATTTGCCTGGCCACGTAGGATCCCTAAATAATTAGACCAGAGAGAAATACTGTTTGCCTCTAAGCAAGCAAGCATGGCTCCCTGATAACACAAAGGCAACTAAAATACAAAACTACCATGAAGTAGACGAGACTTGTGAAGGCTTGGAGAAATATTTAACTGGTACTAGTATTAGACTTTGGTACAGAGACAAGCCATCTCGGAAACCCCCTTCTTTACCCTATAAAGGCTTTTCCAGGCAGATCTTGGCTCAAGAAATTAGCATATAAAAGGGCCTAGGTGAGGTGCTGGGAGAAATTACCTGAGGGCATTTGACCCTTCCTGCTTTCCATAATAGTGGGAGGGAGGTCTGAGTTGCAGGGGTATAAAACTAGCCTGCTTCCTCTCTCGAGCTCTTTTTGGGCTCTCTCTTTGTGAGCTCGCACCCTTCTTGGGAGTCTTGTCTTTCTCTCCTCTTTACAGGGCCTTTACACGTGGTGGCTGCCATTTTGGCCTACATGTGGCTGGGGTTCTAGCCAGGAATCCTAAGCACAGGGTTTTTCCTATTGTGGATTTGTATGCCTAAACCTGTGATAAGTAAAGCCTTTTAAAACTGCATCAGATTCCTGAGTCTTCATCCAGTCCCTGCCAGCTTCGGAGGTAGAAGGGAACTCGCTTCCTGGCACTGTTGGGGACTCCAGCGGCACCCGAGAGTTATCTTTTGGTTTCTTTGGATTGTTTTTCCTTGTTGTAGGAGGCTTTTGTTTGTCTGTTTTTCCATTCTGACAGGTATAAGAATATCTCACTGTGGTTTTGCCTAGCATTTCTCTGATGATTAGTGATTGTTGGGGAATCTCAAGTTCTTGTTTGCATTTGTACATAATTCGGAGGGAGAAAATGTCTATTAAGGATTTTTCTCCATTTTTAGTAATAATTTAGCAATCATTTGCTCTCTTGTCTTATAAATTCCTTATATTTTTGGAAACTAGCCCTTTACCATATATATGATTTTTCAAATATTTTCTCCCATATAGAGCAGGTCTTAGAATAAAACAGTTCTCTAAAGATTAAGCATAAACTAGAAGAAGTGTTGGCCCCCAAGTCCCAGATGCAGATATTGTCCGTGACAACCTTCTTCAGACATGTTTTGTAAGAAAAAGTGATAATAAATCTGTGTGCTTCTAAACCACTAAAGTTAGCTCTGTCCCCAGCAGCCAAACATAACTCCTGATGGGATAGTTAATAAAGGAAATAAATTCTTCCCCAAAGTATCTCACAGATTCTGAAGAATAAGACGAATGTGCCCAGAGCCACAAGAAGTCCTCCAAGTTGTTCATCTACCAGAATGCAATAAGTCCTTGTTGCTAAGTGAGCCTGATAACTTATATGTGGTTTCCCTGCTGGGTGGTCCACATCCCTTAGGCTCATAAAGCCTGACCTGCTGCTTTTCCAACACCAGCAGAGTCGGGCACCAAAGATAAAGCTTAGGTAATGCTCAGAGTGACTAATCACCTCAACATAAGCCACAGAGTTATTACTTTTAAAGTACTCATTCCACGAGGTCAGCCACCACGAGAAAGGAAGAAAGAGAAAGCATTGATTGAGCACTTAGTACCAGTCTCCTGGCAAACAGTCCTTTGTGACCTTCACAAAAGTACTGCTGAGAAATACCGGGGCTTATTTTATAAGAAATTACAGCTCAGGGACTGGAGTGATAGTACAGTGGGGAGGACGTTTACCTTGTATGTGGCTGACCCGGTTCAATCCCCAGCATCCCATATGGTCCCCCAAGCTCCAGCAGGAGTAATTCCTGAGTGCAGAGCCAGGAGTAATCCCTGAGCATTGCTAGGTGTGACTCCCCCCACTTCAAAAAAAAATTTAAGAAAGAAATTACAGCTCAGAAAACCGAAGTAACTTTCCCAAAACCTTTCAAACAAGGACCCAGGCTGAAAAAATTTTAAATCATCAGCCTGCATATTCTGGACTTCTTCTACCTTGTGTCCTTAAAATCGAGATTGTTAACATCTAGAATGTGCAGTTGACAGAACTTAATTTTGTTTGTGGCTTCTTGCTTTTTCTCTGTCACCTGAAGCATTAAGAAAAGCATTAAGAATTAATTAAGAAATTATTTCGCCCTTAATGACATAGAGAAACCTAACTCCCAAATATGATAAATGTGATTTTCTTTGGAAAAATGGTCTCAGCAGATATAAGTACGTGAAGATCAGACCACCCTAGCAAAGAGAAGACAATGAAATGCCTGAGGGTCCTTAGAAGGGGGTCATCTGGACCCAGGGACACACAGAAAGGGAATATGGAGCCTGAGAGATGAGAAGGATGTGACCAAAGCCAAGAACGCAAAGGTTAGTCCACTGAAAAGAGCAAGGAAAGCTTCTCTCGGGGCCCTTGCAGAGGAGCGTGGCCCAATGTCAAGCCTGATTTCTAACTTCTGAAACTCAAAAGGAAAGAGAGAACTCTGAGCGTGTGTTGACCTGTTAGGTGGCCCAAGGATGCTAACACAGAAGCTCATCTCGACTCTGGACTGTTGGGGATTAGCAAGAACACGTGTTCAGATAAGTGTGAATTTAGGCTCAGTTCATGTGTTTTGGGGGTAGTGCACCAGTCAGAAGGAGCTGGGATCATGCCCAAGACTGCCTCCTGCTCAATCCTGGGGATCCCAGGCGGGATAAGGGATGTTGCAGGGTAGCAGATGGAGTGAGGGAGCCTGAATGGAGTGGTGGGTGGCTTGGGCTTAAAAACCAAGCTGGAGCCAGAATCTGGAAACAACCAGAGAGCCCAAGAACTGATGTCTGGATAAAGAAACTTTGCTACATCTACACAATGGAATACTATGCAGCTGTTAGAAAAAATGAAATTATGAAATTTGCTTATAAATGGATGGACATGGAGGGGATCATGTTGAGTGAAATTAGCCAGAAGGAAAAAAGACAGATACAGAACAACTGCATTTATTTGCATGATATATATATATATATGGAGGAGGGGAAAGTGTGCTAATAATTGTCGAAAGTGATAAATCAGCCTAGAACTGAGCACTGAATACAGGCAAAAAGATACACATGATAACCTATAAATATATTATTGTAGTTCACAATATGAAAGAGAAGGAAAAGAGAAAAAGAGAGACAGGAGAGAGAAAGAGAAAAGAGATAAAGAACCTGCCATAGAGGCAGGGTAAGGGAGGGGGAAGGAATTGGGGACATTGGTGGTGGGAAATAAGCACTGGTGGAGGGATGGGTGCTGGAACACTGTAAGACCAAAACCCAAACATGAACTTCTTTGTAATTGTATATCTCATGGTGGTATAATAAAATATTTTTAAAATTTTTAAAAAACAAACAAAAAACTGAGCTGTACTAATGAGATGTAAACAAAAATTTCAGGGAGAAGTGGGGAGTCTTGCTAGTGGACCCGAAGATCTGAAGGACCTCATTTTTTCTAGTCACCCAGAACAGGGCCTGGAAAGGTAACCTGACTTTGCTATCTACTAGGTTCAGACCAACTAAAACCTACTGAAGAGTGAGTGGCTGGCTCTAATTTTGTACTCCACACAATGCCAAGAATACTGTTAGTGGGTTCATTAGAGACTTCAAACAACTGAAGAGAAGGCTTAGAAGCATCAGGGAAATAATTACTCTAAGCGGGTAGCCTGAAATTGTTAATAATGCCAACCCAAGTCAGGAAAATAGTCTCATTAACAAAGCCAAGGGGGCGAAAATGGAATAAAAATCTATCTCTAACTTACCTTTTATATTTAGCTATATTTCACTTTGAAAGCACCTGTTTCTAGGCAGTTCAGTGTGGGGTGGGGGAGAATTAATCTTCCAAAGATCATTCTAGAAACATTCAGACATATCCTTAGACCAACCACTTTCCGCAAAACCAGTGAGATAAGCACGTCATGCCAAAACTCCCTTTTTATTTGGCTGACCAACTTGTCCCAGTGTAGCTGAGGCTGTTCTGATGGGAACACTGAAGGTCCTACATCCATAAAGCCCCAATTATTCTGTCCCAGAAACACCTGAACACCCACCACCCTACCTTAGAGAACTGTCACCTAACTTAAAGTTATGGTGATGGAACCAAACACTTCCAGACAGGAAACATGGGAATATGCAGGCGATAGTAAAGCAGCAGCGCCTGGCAAACAGATCACAGGGACCATCCCGATGGGTCTCAGAGCTGAAGGCGGAAGGGCACCATCCAGCTTCTGTCACCCTATGACCCCTGGGTTCTCCTGCTCCCACGTTCTACCCTGCTTCCCCCCTCACAGTTCCAGGGCCCTCCCTAGACCCACACCCCAATTCATCTTCTCTAGTCCAGGGTCTATGTTCTTCTTTGCTGATGACCCCAAATCTCTCTAGCTTTCAGATCTCCCTGAAGGAACTCAGTCAACTGAACGTCTCCTGAGTCTCACTGTCACCTGGATTCTAGCTGAGGAATAAAATGCCATTACCAATAGTGGCGGTGCTAGGGATGAAAAATAAAGACACTGATTTATTTTTCCCTTTTTAGCCACCAGTGGTCCTGTACCAGTTCTGACCTGGGCGTGTGTGAGTGCAGCTGATTTGCTGTTGAGTTTGGCCCTCTATGACTGACCCTCCCAAAATGCCTTTCCAGTCCTTGAATTCTGAGAGATGGTGCTTACAAAAAGCTCAGGTGGGGGTGGACATCCAGGCCAGGAGTTTTGGACATCTGCCTGGGGCTGGAGAGAGCCTGTCTGATGGAGCTCACTTAGACCACAATCAACAGCCTTTTCTGCAAAGTACCTTCTTCTTCTAGATGTTCATCAATTTGCCACTTTCACGGCCAACACCTTAATCCTCCCACTGTCTTTCCTGATAGATGGATCTGGAGGCAGAGCCTGGAGCTTTGGCAGGTCCACAAGAGATTGTGTCCAAGTTCAGAGCTATGGTATGGTAGGTTTCCTGCTGTATCTTTCCCTTTTCTTCCTCTGCAATCTCTCACCCTGCCACACACACACACACACACACACACACACACACACACACACGTCAACACAATTCACTGTGTGCACTGTGAAGGGAGGGCTACCAAACAGACCACGCTCTGTGCAATTCCTGAGGACACTGGCCACAGGGCAGCTGAGGCCCCTCTGCACAGTGCTCTGCAGAGATCAGGTGGAGAAGGAGAGCCTGTACAGAGGACCAAGTCAGGGATGTGATGAAACACTAAAGTCAGCATCAGGAGGAGAACGTAAGGCTCCAATCCAGGAAGAAGCTGGGATGAGCTCGGTGTGTCTGTTGGGATCTGGTTGACTGACCATCTTCTACTCAGCTAACTGGGTTCTCTCTCACCCTCTGATTCTAGATGGGGTTAGTCAGTGAGAAGTAATGAGAGAGCTTCAGAGAGCAGGATCAGAGAGACATTAGGGTCATCAGATTTGCTCCTACCCCATTCACATCATACTGTGGCGCTTCTCTCTAGCCCAGGCCTTGATTCCTGCCACCTGGGAGAGGTTAGTGAGGATTTTATCGATGAATGAAAAATGGTGCAAGATTTTGATAGCCTGCAACATCAGCAAGAAGCAAGGACCCTGTGTTCCAGCAACAATGGGGCAACCACGCGCAAAGCAAATGCCCTACCTGCTGTATTATCGCTCCTGCCCTATACTGACATTTTAAATAAGTCAATTCTTATTTATAGATAATTGATAAAGATATAGAATTTGGGGGATCCTGAGGCTATCTCAGATGCTAAAGGACCTGTCCAGCAAGCTTGGATGTACTGGGTCTCTCACCAAAAAAATCAATACAGGATGTTACAGCCAGGCTAGTGTTTATTGCATTATTGAAAAATAAACTAAAACATAGAAATAGCCAAAGTGCTCATTGATAGGAGATTGACTAAAGATAAGGTGCATTCACACTATGGAATACTATTTAGTTCTTTAAAAAATAGATGTTGTCATTCTCAACAAAATGGGAGGAACTCAAGAGAATTATGCAAAGTGAAATATGTCAGAAAGAAAAAAGACTAAGACAAGTATTGGAGGAAGCTACCTATGTGTGCAATGTAATGATATAAAAATGAGGGGCAGACAGAGGCAACCAACGGACACTGATAACTGAGCTAAGGTTACATGAAGAAAGGGAGATATTACACACAGAGATAGCAAAAGAACCCTGGATCTTAACTTCAAAGGATTACTTCAGTATATCTTAAATTGTAAATGTACCGGCTTTTTTTTTTTTTTTTGGCACCTGGCAATGCTCAGTGTTACTCCTAGGTTAGGAATTACTACAGTGTTCAGGGAAACTTATGAGATGCTGGGGATTGAACCCTGGGCAACCACATGCAAGGCAAATACCTTACCTGCTGTACTATCACTCCTGCCCTGTACTGACATTTTAAACAATGAGTAAAAAAGAGGCCAATTCTTACACATAGATAATTGATCAAGACATGGGATTTGGGGCATCCTGAGGCTAACTCAGTTGCAAAAAGGCCTGTCCAGTAAGCCCTGAATGTGATGAGGCCCTGAGTTTGATTCCCAGCACCATCCCACATGCCCAAATGCTATCCCAACACTTTCACTGTTTGGGTTCCCATAACAAAAGTTCGGTCTTGGCTTCCTGAGCCAAAGTGTACAGCCCTCAGTGAATATATTCAAAAACATGTGGGGCACCACAGCTAAACTCTACAGGACAAAAGACATGAGGCCTAACATAAAAAGGCACCCTAAAAAAAGGCACCCTAGAAATGAGAGAAAATACTCATACATAATACTTGGGAGGAAGGGTTAGGATCCAAGATATGTAGAGCATTCACAGAACTTGGCAGCAAAAGAACAAACAACCCCACCAGGAAGTAAAAAGAGGAATGGAACAGACACTTCCCCAAGAAAACTGAGGAAAAAGTGTTCCACATCACCAATTGCTGGGGAAATAAAAGTCAAGACCTCCATGGGCTTTTGTCTCACACCAGGAAGAATGGGGGCTGGGGTGATAGCACAGAGGGTATGGTGTTTGCCTTGCATGTGGCCCACCCGGGTTCGATCTCCGGCATCCCATATGGTCCCCCCAAGCACCGCCAGGAGTAATTTCTGAGTGAAGAGCCAGCAATTACTCCTGAGCGTCGCCAGTGTGACCAAAAAAAAAAACACAAGGAAAAATGGTCCAATATGCCATGCAGTTCATCAATAAATGCTGGATTTTGAGATGACTACAAAGTATGCTACCCTCACAGCAGAGCCTGGCAAGCTACCCGTGTTGTATTTGATATGCCAGATACCAGTAACAATTATAGACCTCATTCCCATGACCTGATGGAATGGTTTGAGGCTCTTTATGTTCCTGGAGCAAGCAGTGCCCTTGGGCTCTACTTGCATGAGACAGGCATATGGAGATGTTACTGGTGCCCACTCGAGCAAATCGATGATGAACGGGAAGACAGTGATACAGTGAAGTTCAATAAGTGAAAGCAATAACACAGATGGTCCAATTCGCATGTAAGAGCTCAGTAATAAGGTCATGACTTTATCAACACCATATGAGATGTATGTTGCAATAAACAATATAATGTCAATTAATTAGCGCCTTCTAAGGGAGCCGGGTGGGGGGGAACTAGGGTCTTTGGTAGCAGTAAGGGCACATTGGTGGAGGAACTGGTGTTGGAGTATTGAATATCTGAAACAATACTGTGAACAACTTTGTAAACTACAGTGTTTAAATAAAGTTTAAAAAAATTTAAATGGCTTGGATCTGAAAGTCTAGAAACAAAACCAGTGATGGAAAGAAAACCCACATTCACTCTATTGGTGTGATGCAGATTGGTTCTGCTTCTATGAAAAACAGTGCAGAGACTTAGCAGACAATTAGGGCTAGAGCTTCTATGGTGGCCCAGCAAACATTAAAACATGAATTTTCAGGGCATGCCTGTGTTCAGTGCAGGGCTTTTGAAAACAGCCAAGATCTGGAAACAACTCCCAGACTCAACAACATGTGAGAGGATAATTGCACCATGATCCAGACATTCAAAGAAGTACTACACAACTCTGACAAAAGACAAAATCTCGCCATTCACTGAAACATTGAGGGAAGTGAAGGGAAGACTGCTAAGTGAGGTGAGCCGGAGAGAAGAGACAAATGCTGGGTGATCTCACATGAAAGTGGGGTATAAAGCAACAAAGCAAAAGAGCAGACATACCCGCGAGGAACAACCCCTACATTGAGCCAACAAAACAGTGGAACTGAAGCTGCAAAAGTGTGTGTGGGGGCAAGGAGAAGGGACTGTGAGACAGAAGTAGAGGGACATGAATGCTCTGGAGATGGTGGTGGCAGGCATTGGTAGTGGTGTTGGTGACAGGTATTGGTGGGGCGGTGGTGGTATCAGGCATTGGTGGAGATGGTGGTGGCAGGCATTGGTGTTGGTGGTGGTGGTGGCAGGCATTGGTGGAGATGGTGGTGGCAGGCATTGGTGGTGGTAGTGATGGCAGTGGCAGGCATTGGTGGTGGTGGTGATGGTGGTGGCAGGCATTGGTGGTAGTGGTGATGGCAGTGGCAGGCATTGGTGGTGGTGGTGGTGGTGGTGGCAGGCATTGGTGGTGGTGGTGGTGGTGGTGGCAGGCATTGGTGGAGGTGGTGGTGGTGGTGGTGGTGGCAGGCATTGGTGTAGATGGTGGTGGCAGGCATTGGTGGTGGTGGTGGTGGTGGTGGTGGTGGTGGCAGGCATTGGTGGTGTGGTGGTGGCAGGCATTGGTGGTGGTGGGGGTAGTGGTGGTAGTGGTGGCATGCATTGGTGGTGATGGTGGTGGCAGGCATTGGTGGTGGTGGTGATGGTGGCAGGCATTTTGGAGGTGGTGGTGACAGGCATTGGTGGAGGTGGTGGTGGCAGGCAATCCAAGTAGAAAACAATAAAACAGGAACCATCACAAACCACATTACCAAAATAAAAGTAACTGGAAACATTACAATATTCAATAATGAAGAGTGAGACCACCCCCACCACCACCACCATCACCCCCTGCAAGGTTTGCTTTCAAGAGTGTGTGACCTCTAGTCATTACAATAAAGGCAAGTGAAGGGTAACATATTAACTGGACAAGAAAAAATATATGCATGGACTCCATCCTTGGAATTTTATCATAGAGTCAAGACCACTTAAGGTGAACTGTGTATCCATTGCATCAAAACCAGGAATGTCCTGGGGCTGGAGAGACAGCACAGGAGTAGGACACTAGCCTTGCATGTGGTCAGCTCCAATCCAAAACCCTCATACTACAAATGGTCCCTCAAATAATGCCAGGGGTCACTCCTAAATACAGAGCCAGGAGTAGCTCCTGAGTACCACAGGGATGTCCCAAACAAAGCATGTTCTCTTAAGACAGTAAGAAGAAATTAAAATGAGAAATCTTCAGGAGCTTGATGTCTATGTTATAACACACTTTTTAATTCAATTATTCATTAACTTTATTTTTTTCTATTTTAATTTTTTATTATACCACCGTGAGGTATACAATTACAAAGATGTTCATGTTTGGGTTTCATCATACAGTGTTCCAGCGCCCATCCCTCCACCAGTGCCCATTTCCCACCACCATTGTCCCCTGATTGCCTCTCCTCTCCCGGCCTGCCTCTATGGCAGGTATATTCATTAGCTTTAAAGTCTAGGTTATAAAAACACTTTTTAATGCAATTATAAAGCTTTTTAGAAACCACTAAAACTAGAGTGAGACTTTCAAACAAATGAAGGAGCAACAAAGGGTCCAGTTTTAATCAAGAAAATAGGAATACTTGCAATTCACATCAAAAGGTAGATGCCAATTCTTTCCATTTCATCCAGGAAAATATGTCATTCACTGTGCACTTTTAGCTGCATTTTAATTTCATAAAGAGGTCTACAACTTCAATACTCCAAAATACTAAGCAAATATCAGCAATAAAAGTCATATTCCAGTGACTGCCTAAATAACCAAAATTCTGAATTGACATCAGCACCTGTTTACATATTCATAAAAAGGAATTACCTACATGATAATGACATTTGGGGCTGCTGTCGGCAATAACGAAAGAAAAAGTCAGAAAGAGTAATCTTTCACAAAAAGCAGAGGGAAAGCTTCCGTTTAACACAATGGAAAAAAATGACTTTTCCTAATTTAATGCTACCTAAAGATTCCACACTGAGATCTAAATTACTTTCATATTTCTCATTTATCAGCACCCGTGAAGGGAAAGGTCTCATTAACATACAAAATACATTGAAGACAGCTGAATGAGCTTCATCCTGGTCAAGAAAACAAATATGGGCAGGAGCGATAGCACAGCAGGTAGGGCATTTATTTGCCTTGCACACAGCCTACCGGGTTTGATCCTCGGCATCTTATATGGTCCCCTGAGCACCACCAGGAGTAAATCATGAGTGCAGAGCCAGGAGTAACCCCTGAGCATCGCCGGGTATGACCCCCCAAAAAAAATACATATATATGGCAGATTTCTCTCTCAAACAGAACTTTTATAACTATGTTCAAATTGTTCATATCCAAATGTGGCTTCCAGATATTTTAATTACTGTGCTATGAAGGGGTTTTATTGTTTGCTTGTTTGTTTGGGGGCCACACCCTGCAGTGCTCTGGGCTTACTCGTGGTTCTGCACTCAGGGATCACTCCTGGATGTGCTCAGAGGACCATCTGGGATCCGGGGGATAGAATCTAGGTGAACTTCATGCAAGGCACATGCCCTCCCACATATTTTCACTCCAGATACTAAGTTTTAAAACTGCTGCATTAACTAGTTTAAACAATTGTAGCATCAAACTCATTTTCATCCAACATGGAGCTGAAGATCAGTGGGAGTGGCCCTGGACTCCTGACGGGGGGGGGGGGGGGTGCAGGGTGGGGCGAGTCCTCCATTACACAAAATAAATGAGAAACACAAAAGCTTTGCAAACTTGAATGGACAGTTGTAATTCACATCCAAAACACAGGATACGCAACAGCTTGAAGCAGAAGCAACTCTGTGCACTGGCTGATGAAGGGGTACACAGAATGGGGTACCCACATTACGGACTCTTGATTCCGCCTTTGTGGGAGGAGTGCACACACAGACTTGGACACAATGAGGCAGGATAAAGACAGTGAATAAAGGATGCTGGTGACCCAGGGATGAAGGGATAAAAAAAGATGAAAGGATGAAGGGGCCCCCAGAAAGCACAGCAAGTGGGATTCCACAGACCAGAGGAAATGGGGTGTGTGGGGTGGGGTATGTGAGTTTACTTTTACCTGGGTGCCTCTAACCTGAGAGCGGGTAGAATTCTAGCACAGATAAGAACCGACCATTCATTATTGACAGGGTAACTGATCTCCACCTTCGTCTTAGAAAAGAAATGAAGCTTCATCAGAGTATTGAGAAGTGAGCGGTGGTTTGCCAATCCACGAAGGACTGCTAAGCAGTACTAACACTCAGGCACCAAGGGCTTGGGATCCTAAAGTTTAGAACAAAATCGATGTTTTCATTTTCTGTCTCATTTAGTTGGGAGGAGGAGCAGGGTGATTATAAAAAAAAAACAGAAGGAACTACCTGAGTTGTTATTAAATGGATGCAATGCCAGAATAAAACTAACAGCTCATAAAATGTGTTGTGGGTTGTGCAACATCACATCTTATTTTTCATTTGTGTTTGCCTTCTTGTTTCTATCCTGAGATGAAGCTAATAATGTCATTGGTGGAAGAATGTGATGTGAAGTCATTTATTTCTAGGCAGGAATGTTCAATTTAGCACACATGTATGAATCACCTGCTGAAAGGTCAGTGTGTTGGCAGGCACTGTTGGATAACACGGGAAGACTTGTGTCCAGCCTTGTATCACCCAGCACCACCACCCACATAGCCTCCCTCGTGTCCAAATGTGCCTAAGACAAGAGCAAGCTGGACACAGTGAGAGGCAGAGGGTGGAAGCTGGCTAGGATCATCTCCTGGACTCCACGGCAGAAACATTTTGTGCTATATGACCTTAGTGAGAAGCATGTGGTTTTTACGGGAGCATTGGGGAGGCAATAAAAAGTGTTTCCTGCCCTCTTCTGCCTTGTCAGGGGAAGATCTTATCTTTACTCCCTTAAATAAGACTCTGTGCTTAGCTGTGGAATCTGCCCAAATGGCCACAGTAGGTAGGGGAAGAAACCACTGCCCTCCAGACCCCTGCCTCGATGGCATGACCCTTGCCCCCGACCCCACCCACTGTCCATGGCACTGTGGATCCGTGGCATTTTGTTCTAGAATGTTCTAATGAGCATTGCCCATTAGTGTGCCTGCCTCTGCCCACCTGATATTGGGGGTTCAGCTTGTCAGCCTGTGAAAGTTGAAAGGCAAGAGCAGGAAGAGGAAATAGTGCCACGGAGATGATACACATGACTGACCTGGGTTCTTTCACCGCACCACATAAAGCCCCTGAGCACCACCAGGAGTGATCCTTGAGCACAGAACCAGGAGTAAGTTCTCAGGACCACAGTTGTAGTGCAAAAAAAAAAAAAACAAACAAATAAAAGAAACATTTGGGAGAATTTCAGTAAGTTCCATGAGCAAAGATATCTGGTCATTTTATTCGAGCAAACTGTATTTATACATTGGTCACCACCACTAACACCACCACTACTACCATAACTACCAATACTAGCCCACCAGCACCACCAACACCATCTCCTCTGTGTCATCATCATTGCCACCACCCCACACCATTACCACCACTATTCTTTTCATTTCAGCCATTTTTATTTTATTATTTTGTATAATTACAAATATGTTCATGTCTGGGTTTCAGTCATACAGTATTCCAGCACCCATCCCTCCACCAGTGCCCATTTCCCACCACCATGTCCCCAATTCCCTCCCCCCATCCCCGGCCTGCCTCTATGGCAGACTCTTTACCCTCTTTTCTCTCTCTCTCTCTTTCTCTCTCTCTCTCTCCTCATCTCCCCTCTCTACTCTCTTTCTCTTTTCCTTCTCTTATATATGTGGCTTGCAATACATACATTTAGAGGTTATCATGTCTATCCCTTTGCCTATGTTCAATGCTCAGTACTAGGCTGGTATTATCTATCATCATTTCCAACGATTATTAGCACACTGTTCCCTTCTCTGTCTTACCTAACCTCTGACTCCCATACACTTGTGGTTGATTCCACGTGGCTATTGACAACACCTCCTAATCCATGTTTTGCCTGACCTTGGGTATTGGCATCATACTATATATACATCCCGCAAATAAATGCAGTCATTCTATATCTGTCCTATTCCTTCTGGCTAATTTCAGTCAGCGAAATTAACCTCAAACCAGCCTCAGAATCCCTAATTTAGAAGATATTTAAAAACCAAGCTGTTATTTCCTGTCGGGTATTAAGATTTCTGATAAGTAAATTGGGTGGTTTGATCATTAGCTAGATAAACTGGAGCTTACATCCCAGGTATACTGAAAGTTTTCAAAAAGCCTTTATATAATTCACTAAAGTTATTTAAGAGACTGACCAGCTTAGATTTTAAATAGAAGTACCTCACAAGAACACTTCAATTCTTATCCTCATCCTTGATGAAAAATTGGAAGAAAAAAACAGCATCCTATGATTGGTTTTCTCAAAAAGCTATGTCTTGGCTGTTTCATTTAGTTCAACAGCATCATCTCCCATGATTATGACTTATAAAACATAGGCAATCTAGACACCTTTCCCACCACTTAGGATATCCTAGTCTTTGGATTTGTCACATGAAATAGGCTAGCCAGTGACCGAGACTGCACTGCCAGAGACACCAAAGCTTGATGAGGGGATGTCCAGTTGTTTACAACACACCAGTAAGTATTCCAAAGTGGAAACAGGCATTTCAACCTGTACAACAACGATTCCCGTTTCTCTAGGTACTAAAATCACTTCGTCAGCAGTAATCATATTCCCCCATACCCAATGCATGTATTTGTTTTAAATTTACTTATCTCTTAATTGAATCAGGGTGAGACACACAGTTATAAAGTTCTTCATGATTGGGTTTTAGTCATGTAATATTTCAACACCATTCACTTCACCAGTGCACATTTCCCACAGCCAATGTCCCTAGTTTCCCTCTCATCCCACCCCTGACTTCATAGAAGGCATGCTTTTTCTCTCTCTCTCTCTCTCTCTCTCTCTCTCTCTCTCTCTCTCTCTCTCTCCTTTTGAGCATTAAGCTTTGCTATACAGAAACTGACAGGTTATCAGATATTCAGTTTTTGTCCAGAGTGATCATTTCCAACTATTGTTGTATTACTGGTCCCTTTTCTATCCTAACTACCAATACATGTGTTTTAATGGGAACCCCGCACCTGGCCCTGACTCAGCCTGCCTGCCCTGGTTAATTGAGACACTGACATGCCAGCAATCCTGGACGATGAGAATCAAACGGAGCAGTTAGTAGTAACTTAAAGGAAAAGGAAACTCCTCCAGGGATGACCCAACTAACAGACAAGCCTGGGGCTTCTTTGGGTGCTCTAATATCACACAGAGGTGCAGCCTGAGGATAGGATCCTGAAAGCGGCTGAGCCAAGAATGGGCTGAAGGGATATCTGAGGATATTGTCTGACTCCTGAATCCAGCCGAGACTTGGCCTTTGGTTACAGGGACCAGTCCAGTGGCTTTTCTCCTAAGTCTTTTTAAATTAGGTTCTGTTGTGCTGTAGCCTGAAGAGTCTTCACAGATAAACTCTTTTTGAGGCTTTGTAAAGACAGCAAAATATGTTAAAGCACAGAAGTCTAAAATGTGCTTGTACATGGATGTCACTTCCTTGCTCAGAACAATTTCCACTCTGCTGTGTGCTGCTTTACCCAAATCCACCACTCAGGGGAAGCGAGCAGGAAAGGCCAGTGCCGGAGACCACCAGGGACCCTGGCATGGACAGCCAACCCAGACACAGCTCGATACTTTGCTGGTCAGGTTCTGATAACTGTGTGACCTTATCTGACTAGCCGGTCCCATAGCAAATTTCCCCTAGAATCTGAGTCCAAAGACACTGAGGGAATTGCAAGTCTTAGACTGTGGGCTAACCAAAATGAAACAATAGAAGAAGATTGGTGGGAAAAGAGAGACACCAGTAGGGCAGAGACCGCCTGTCTGCTTAGATCATCATTCCCTGAAAGATCCCATTTCCTACAAAGGTTGTAGTTCACTTTTGCCTTCGTGGGGCGCAGCTGAACTGCTTCCTTAGGTGTCAGAGTTACAGGGGGCAGAGGAGGACAGTAGTTAGAGACCATGCCACCCCAGGTGGCTCCCCTGACTCCCACTAATCACCCACATGCCTTCTCCCTAAGCGCTCTCTGAGCAGGCATCTCCTGCTCTGTAGAATGAGAGCAATAATGTGCTCCACACCCAGGGCGATGGGAGAAGGGCACTTCACTTAGAACAGAGCAATCAGAGCCCAAGTCAGCATCACACTACCCCTTGTACATGCAGCAGCTGAAATGACATCTAGACCTTGACCGCCACTGTAAGCCCAGAAGAGAACAATTTTGTAATGACTACTTACAGCCTAGTGTTTGCACAATACCAGTGAAATCATTCATTTAGCAGCTCGGGGTGAAACCTTCATTAGCAGCACAAAGCTCAGCTGGGGGGAGGGGGGAGAGCAAATGGGTGCCTCAGCGCACTTCATTCCCTACCTTACTCTGTAAGGGCCCACACAGACACCTCAGGCTCTTGATTCCGTCCATCAGGGATCACAGGCCAATTTCTAAGACTTGCCCCCTCCCTATAGCTGCTCAAAGCTTAGCCACTGTCTGGGCCACTGTCCACGGTTCTAATTCATTCCACAGCTCCGCTAGGAGCTTCACCTGGGCAGCAGCCGGTGTGCAGTGTGTTCTCTGCACAGGTGAGAGGCTGTTTCAGCTCCTGGCATGAAGGAAATAGCTAAGTTGAACCCAGCAGCTTTCGCTCATCACTCAATTTCTGTCCTGGGTTTGCCACCTGTAAAAAAGGGGTTCATCCCTTCTGAGGTTGGGGGTAAACAATCCAAGTGTTATAACCCTGGAGGCTGCGGGGTTAATACTTAGATTGTTTTGTGTCATTCTGTAAAAATGGCCCCAGCAACTGCACAGCCTTAGCTGATCATTCTGAGCTGTGGGCCTGCCGTTTCCAATCCTTAGCAGCTCAAAGTGAAACTGACTTTGTGAGAAGGATATAAGTCACTTTTCAAAGACTCCTTTATCTAAAAAAAATCCTCTACTCTATAAAATAGTAGTAGTAATAGTAGTAGTAGTAGTAGCAGTAGCAGTAGCAGCAGCAGCAGCAGTAGTAGTATAGTAGTAGTAGTAGTAGCAGTAGCAGTAGCAGCAGCAGCAACAGCACCAGCAGCAGCAGCAGCAGCAGCAGCAGCAGCAGCAACGCAGCAGCAACAGCAGCAGTAGTAGTTGTAGTACTTGTCTTCCTGTTGTTCATTGATTTGCTCCAGCAGGCACCAGTAACGTTGGGAGTGAGGTCCATTATTGTTACTGATTTTGGCATACAGAATCAGAATACACCACAGGTAGCTTGCCAGGCTCTGCCGTGGCTCTGGGTTTATCCCAGTACTACTACTACTACTACTACTACTACTACTACTACTACTACTACTACTACTACTAATAATAATAATAATAATAATAATATATAAATATGTTTCCTGCACATCCCATCCCCACCCCACCACCTCCCAGGCATGGGGAGGCTGGTCGGAGTACTGAGAAAGAGCAGGAAACATGGAGGCCATCCGAAGGTGTCTCTGGTTTTGTATTCTTTGTTAAAAAGTTATTTGCCAAAAAAGGTTGCATATTTTAATATTTAAATATTTATTAATATTAACATTTAACCTAATGATTTTATAAATATTTAAAATACTCTAAAAAATTTTAATATTAAATTAAATAGTAGTAGTCAATCAAGGGAGTGACCCTATACAACCCTTCTCTCAAACTTTTTCCTCCTTATTTTGGTCAAATCGAGTTGTGAGTTATTAGAACAAGTGTGCTGGCATTGGCCAGCATGTATTCTTAACCTGCAGAAGAGAATTGGGGGAGAAAGGGCTGGACATGTCTAACCCAGGCCAGAGGCCCTCCCTGGTGAGCAAGAGGGCTACCAAGCAGTTATTTCGAGAGCACTTGGACCATTTCAAGCAATGTGCAGTCAACTGGACCAGACAGTTTAGTACTAGGCCTGGAGTGTGTGGTGCCAGAGATGATACCGGGTCCCACATGCAAAGCTTGAGTTCCTGATCCTGTGTTATTTCTCTGACCTCAAAACAGAACTTCTATTGTGTTGGGGGGAAACATCAGTAATTTCGACCATCGAGGCCAGTGGTTCAATACAAGAGCCCAAGGATACAGTGGTGCTGTGTGGGGTGACACAGGCCATCTTGGTAGTACTTGGGGACCCATGTCATGCTAGGAATCAAAACTGGTCTGGTACATGCCTGGCAGGTATCCTAACCACTGTGCTGGCCCTACAAAAAGCACTTATTTTTCTCTTTTGACAACATAGAAGGAGCTTGAGTGATTGGGTGAAGTGAATTAAGTCAGAGGGAAAAATACAAGTATTGGATGAGGTCACCCATGTGTGGCAACAGACAGCTATAAAAAGGACAAAGAGATGAAACAAAATCAAAGACAAACTGGTGGACATGAAAGACAGAGCTAAGGTCACCTTAGGAAAGGGTGGGGGACATCCAGAGGGGTGTGGGGGAAACAGAAAAGGAAAGGGAGTTTTCAAAGAGAGCAATACCATAATGCCCAAAGGGGAAGAGAGAGGAAGAGAGAAAGAGAGAGAGAGAGAGAGAGAGAGAGAGAGAGAGAGAGGAAAAGTACCTGCCATAGAGACAGGTGTAGTGGAAGAGAAACTGGGCACATTGGTGCTAGAAAATGTGCACTGGTGGAGGGATTATGTTGGAACACTGTAGGACTGAAACCCAGTCATGCACAACTTTGTAACTGTGTATCTCACGGTGATTCAATAAACCAATTTTTAAAAAAGCAAGCAAGAAGGAATAGAATTCATGAAATAATTCCTGGTGGAGAAAAAAAAAGTTTTTTTCGCTAACCTGGACTATTCAGAAATAAGATCCCCTCTAAATAGCAATATACATTGTGGGGAGCAGGAGACCTGGAGGCGAAGTACAGGTGATTCTCGGCCAACTGGGCCAGTGGTTCTATGTAAGGCCCAAGTATGTGGTGCTTCTCGGGCTCTTCAGGGCAGGGGATCCCTAGGGCCTCACCCAGTGTTGGGGGCCCTCCAGGGCAGCACCCAGTGATGCTCGGGGACCATGTGGTGCTGGGAATCAAACCCGGGTCAGGTGCATATGGGACAGGCGCTACCTGCTCTACCTTCTCCCAGCCCCTGGCACTCTACTCTTTGGCAGTGTCAGTTGGGGATGGAATTCAGACCCTCACACAGGCAGATTCTCTACACCGAACTAAGAACGGCCATGCATACATGGATAGATGGCATCCTAGGAGGAGGCACCTAACCTCAGGGGCCTGGGGTACCCCCTAAATTTTGTCCAGTTGGTCCCATACCACCCAAACACACTGAATCTCCCTTCTCAAAAACTGCACCCCAGATTCCATAACAGGCCCAGCACCTATGTGTAGCTGGCCCTCCAGGATGGTCATCTGTCATGGGTAGATGTCACCAACACTTCGGGTAAGCCAGAGAGAAGGGCCAAGAAGGGTTAAGGTTGAAGTAAGAGGGCTCCTACCAGTCACTCCCACTCAGCCCCACTCAGCTACCAGTAGAGATGACCAAGTGCATAAACTTGAAGACAGGAAGGCGGCTTGGGGGGGTGTGGGGGGGTGTGGGGGGGCAGTGTGCAGGAATAACGGGTGGGAAGATTTCTTGGAGGCAGCGGCTGGTTGGGTCCCTGGGCGCGGCCCAGGACTGCCTGGCTTCTATACTTTCATTTCCCGGTCGGTTACTAAGAGCTATGCATAATGCGTAAGTAGTTAACACAGAGGTTCAGAAAACACAGAAACACATTTCTCAGTCAAGGCAGGGAATGGGAGGCGAATCTCTCACCATTTCCAGGCTTATTTTTAGATTCTGGCTGATCAAATGAGTAACCTAAGTAAGTGTCCAAAGGTTGAGAAGTTTGGAGGGAAAAGTGTATTGAGGAATAGGAGTCAGATGCACCAGCTTGTCAGCCCATGGTAGCTTATAAAAATATGCCCCTGTGCAGCCCTTGGGCTCTGCATGCCTCAGCGGGGTCCTTTGAAATTTTGTGAGAGTACGCCAGAACTGCTCCATAGGAAACTGAGGCCCTGGAGTGTAGAGGCCCCACAAAATTTTAATATCTTTATCTAAATAAAGCCCTCGGCTTCATGAAAGCAATACTAACACAAGGAGGAGAAAGCCCCGGAGGGGACAGGAAAAGGCTCAAGTCCCCTGGTGGACCTGACTCTCCCGGGTCTCACTCTGCACAGAACATCTGTTCAGTTTTGCTTACAAATGGATGGACATGAAGAGGATGATGCTGAGTGAAATGAGCCAGAAGGAGGATAGGTATAGAATGGCTGCATTCGTTTGTGGGATAATATATATAACATATATTATTATATGTTAATATAATATAATAGATAATAGAGATAGAGATAGAGAGATAGAGATAGAGATAGAGATAGAGATAGAGATAGAGATAGAGATAGAGATAGAGATAAAGATATTATGAGACTAATATCCAAGGCCAGGCAAAACAGGGTCCCGGTGGACTTGTCAAGGGTTGGAAGCTACCACAAGTGTGTGTGATACCTAACTCAGAGGTTAGGTAAGATAAAGAAGGGATCCGTTCGCCAATAATAGCTGGAAACAGTAATGCTAGACTAGAACTGAGTATTGAAAGTAAGTAAAAGTATATATGTGATAACCCTTCAGTGTATGTGCTGCAAACCACAATGTGCAAAAGAAGATAGAAAGAGAGAGAGAAAAGAAAATTGCCTGCCATAGAGGTAGGTGGAGGGGGGAGAGGGAAATTGGGCATGTTGGTGTTGGGAAGGGTGCACTGGTGGAGGGATGGTGCTGAAACATTGTATGACTGAAACACAATCATGAAGCGCTTTGTAATTGTGTATCTCACAGTGTAATGTAATGCGATTTGGAGACAACCGCTGGACTAGAGCCATTACGGACTGGATCCCACGGGATGTCAAAAGATCACGTGGCCGCCCACCTACAAGATGGTCAGACTTCCTTGTTAAGACCCTGAAGGAACGGTTTGAGGCTCTTCATATTCCTGAATCAACCAGATGCCATTGGGCTACATTGGCACGTGATAGGGTCCAATGGAAATGTTACTGGCGCCCGCTCGAGCAAATCGATGAATAACGGGATTCAAGTGATCAAGTGATCTCACAGTGATACAATAAAATTTTAAAAAAAGAATGAAAAAGAAGACGTAAAAGAAAATCAGGATGATGCTTCTGGGATTCATTCCCTTTTCTGCAAAACTCTTGCTTTGCCGTCCCAGAGATTCCGGCTGCATGGCCCCACCTGCCAACTAGGTGACCTGGGATTTTCAAATCTAAGTTGGTCCCTTTGAAAAGAAACAAGATAATTTCCACCTTTGACAAGACCTCCAGAGGCTAGGTAAGACAGAAAATGGAACAGTGTGCTAACAATTGTCGAGGGGGTACTAATACCAACCTAGAACTGAGCATTAAATAGAGGCAAAAAGATACACATGACAACCCTTTAATATATGTTCTGTAATCCATAGTCTGGTATGGAAGGAAAAGAGAAAGAGAGAGAAAGGGAAAGAAATAAAGAACCTGCCATGGAGGAGGGCTGGGGAGGGGAGGGAACTGGGGACGTTGGTGGTGGGAGATGGGCACTGGTGGTGGGATGGATGCTGGAACACTGTATAACCAAAACCCAAATATGAACTTTTTAATTGTATATCTTTGTAATTGTAAAAATAAAAAATTTAATAATAATATTAATATTAATAATAATAAAAGGAAAGAAACAAGAAAGCAAGGCAGGATGACAGCCTGGGAACGATTCAGCCCCAGGACCGCAGCGCTGTTGGGCTGCTTCTATACCTTGAAGAGAAGGTCATGGTTGTGGCTAAGATTCATTGCCTTCAGCCCCTCCTGGATAAGGGAAACAGCTACCCACAGCCAAGTGGTCACAGGACAAAGCCTTGGCCAAGAGCTAAGGGGCCCAAATAACTGTCAGCCTAGCCAGCTACTGCCTAAAAAAAGGAAAAAAGCAAAAATCATCCTTCCTCTGAAAAGGTCCTTTTGGTTTAGACAAAGAAACCATTCACCTAGTGGCTGTCAGGGGCAGCCCCCAGGTTCCAGAACTCAGATGCAAACCGGGCTGCATTCACCAGGCAGGCTCTAACCACTGCACAGTCACGGCGCGCCAAAAACCTGCTTATCCTTCTGGTTAGAATGCAGTTTATCACTCACTTTATTCTCCCAGTACTCAAATAAAATAAGCAACTTGCTTCATGGGGAAAAGTCATTGTTTTAAGCCTCGTACTTGTGCTGGAGGGATAGTATGGGGGAGGGGGTAAGTTGTTGCCTCGTGTGCAGCCACCCCAGTCCAAGTCCCCACCACAGATGGTCCCTGAGCCAGAAGTAGGCCCTGAGCGCCATGGGTTAGAGCCTAAAAATATTTTTAATGTTATGATTTTAAAAATTAAAAAATACTATTCTATGAAAGGTCTGGAGACAACTGATAAATAAGGCAAGAGAGAAAAAACAACCAGCTTCGACCCTCCTTTCTTCCCCTCCCCCACCAAAATGAGGTTGGATTATGCAATAATTGGGGATTTTTTAAGTTACGAATTTTCTTAAATCAGTGGGGCTGGAGAGATAGTACAAGGGGTAAGTTACTTGCCTTGTACACTGGAAACCCTAGATTGATCCCAAGGCACCAGAGACAGCCCCTACGGCCCCACCAGAGTGATCCCTAAGCAATTGTCTGAAGTCAATAAAAAGTAAGCTGGGTATTTGCGAAATCCTAAGGAAGAACAGAGCAGGTCAACCTGATTTGAAGGAACCAGAGTGGAACACTTGCCACTTAACCAAGTAAAACGCCTCTGGGAGTAACAGTACAGCAGGGAAGGCATTTACCTTACATGGGGCTGACCTGGGTTCGACCCCCGGCATTCCATATGGTCCCTCAAACACCACTGGGAGTCGGGACCAATCCTGAGCACCGAGCTAGAAGTTACCCAGGAACACTATCAGGCATGGTTAAAAAACTAAAAAAAAGAAAAAACCACCTGCCTCTGGGTCAGTGATACACTGAGGACATTTTCATAGCAAATGTGACCCAGGGGTCTTCGGTTTCTGAGGATTGCAGGTAAGGCTTGAGGCAGCATGTGGCCCCAGAAGCCACTGGCACCACAGAGTGCTAACAGCAGGGCATCCTCCGACCCTTCTTTTGCACAGTTTGTCAAATGGATACCCCTGCAAGGAGCCCTCGACCTCTTGATCATCACTTGGGAGACTTGCCCCAAATGAAGTCCTTACCTTTTGTGTGTGTGTGTGTGTGTGTGTGTGTGTGTGTTTTGGTTTGTCTGGTTTTAGCCAAACCTGGCAATGCTCAGGGCTTACTCCTGGCTCTGCACTCAAGGATTGCTCCTGGCAGGGTTGGGGGCAGAGGGGTGGCATATGGGATGCCAGGGAAGTAGCCCAGGTCAGCCGCATGCAAGGCAAGCACCCCTTCCTGCTGTACCATTGCTCCAGCCCAAGAGTTTACATTTTAAGTGAAAAATAAAGCAAGTTACAAAATAATGCATATTCCATGGCTGTTTTGATGGCAAGAAGGAAACTTTCTCTTTTTTATAATTTTGGGTTTTGGGGTCATACCCAGCAATGCTCAGGGGTTACTCCTGGCTCTGCACTCAGAAATTACTCCTAGT